>PKSG01000528.1:82787-124684 GCA_002916505.1 Tolypocladium paradoxum
GCGATGGGGATTGAGGCGGCATTCAAGGGGGGACTCGCGAGGGCCTTGCACACAATATACACAGGTTGAATCCTCCTCAGGTTGACTCGATACCTTCAAGTGCATAGTACTTGTTCAGGCATATCCCTTCGGTGCCCGTAAGGCTTGTGGATCCCCTCTCGCCCCACAAGCCCGCGTGGTACTTCGCAGACTCACTACCGTTGCGATAAATGTAATGTACTGAGTAGAATTGTTAGTACTTCTATCACAAGCCAATGCTCTAGTTAGAAGAAGTAGCGTAAATGTACTAGTATATGATTGGTTTATGGCCCTATAATTTGGGATCCACAAGCCTTACGGGCACCGAAGGGATAGGTATAGCACTTTTGAGACAAAGTACATGAGTATATCGTGACTTGTATGTGAAACACTCTGTGGGAGGAGGCTGGACGAATGAACGCTACTCTTGCGCATTCCTACCCAAACAACGCGAATAGCGGGCCTATTGAATAGAGGGGGCAGACGGAATGTTGATGAAAGAGAAACATTACCCTCTGCCTTCATGCCGGGGTGTGCTAACGAGCTTGATTCACTTCCCGGGATGCCGGCTCCCAGATGTGCCAACGATGCCTGTTTTAATTTTGACCTGGTTCTTGCCGGGATGTGACTACCAGCTACGCTTTAGCATGGACTAAAATCAGAAAACGGGCCATGAAGACCTTCATGCTTTGTTATGCCTTCCTACATATCCCGGTCAAACGTACCATGAAATACATTTTTGGTCGCTTAATCCAGGGATACGTTTCATCTCTTTATTCACATGATGCTATTTTTAAAGCCTTGTACGGATATCTCTATACCGATAGACTTCGTAGTGTTTCCCTTCAACTCACCTGAACACTTATCGGCTGTACTGGTAAAACTAGAATAACGGCAGGAAATTCTGCGTGACTCGTTCAACTGCCTGTCCCCACATAATGACTGGCTTGGAGATCACCTGGCATGGGACAAAACCCAGGGTAGTTGGAACTTCTTTACGCTTTGTCTACGGAGTAGGCTTGGTGCATCTGTAGGCAAGCTGTTCAGCTCACTCGAGTGCCAATCAAGTGTTTTCAGTGCATGTGGAGTGGATAACTAGCCCTTCACATTGTCAAGGCTGGTTGGTAAACGGCCAACTCCGATAGCTCCTCACTAGCAGGAGGCAGCTGAAGAGGGGTTACACAACAGCTCGGCCGCCCGAGGTCATTAGGCATCACTCCGTGCTGTCTTGTGTCTGAGTTCTCGCCATCGACAACATCACACAATATTAAGGGTCCATATTCGCTTCCTACCCAACTTGACCACACCTTGCGGTTGCCCTCTAGACAGCCATTGCGATCTCTTGCACCACCTATTTGCCAAATATCCATGGACTCCAACTCCTCACGGAAGCAGATTTCCCCGCAGACCTCCTGCAGACGCAGCGCAAGAGAAAGAGACCTGTGATCTCGTGCAAGGAATGTCCCCGGCGCATGCAGAAAGTAAGATGTCTGCACCAGCTATGCTGCTTTCTATGGTGCTGACAGTATAGTGTGACCGTCTTCAGCCATGCTCCAACTGTATCAGGAGAGAGAAGACAGTCAGCGAGTCCCCGTGCGGCTTCGTGGAACCGTGTCTCGCTAATATCTTGGCAGTCCCTTTGTTCTTATGATATTGCAATGACGGACGATTACAACCCGACTTCACATTCACACGATTCCCAAGAGCTCATGGTCTCACAAAATCAATCGCCTGGTTCGAATATGACAATTCCGCCAGGTGTCCATCAAAGCACGGCCGATCATCTGGGGTATGCAACATACAACAAATTCAGCACCTTGGGCATTATGCAAAAGGTTGACTTTTCCAACTCCGATCAATGCGCCTCACCGGCTGAATGGAATGAGAGCAAGAAGGACGAGTTCAGAATCCAGTATAAGAGATCCGTTCGCCAGCTGCCATCCAAACGATACGTCGACATGCTGGTGCGATTGTTCTTCGTGGATATTGCTTGGCAGTACGACGTTATAAACGAGGAGGCGTTCAAAGAGCAGTTGGATGCCTGGAATCGAGTTTCATACTCCATGATTGGGCAGGGCCTTTTTAGCCTGTCTCAGGACATTCGATGCTTCCCTGCGTTGCTCTTTCAGGTTATGGCCCAGGCACTGCTATTCCAGCCCTTGCGCAACGATAGCATTTTGGAAGACCTGAAGTACGCTTCCCAAATGACTTTCATGACCTCGTAGCCGAATATAGCGAAGCCTCCTATGCGATACTCACCATCATGGGCAAAAGAGACGCCACGTTGGTCACGGTTCAGGCAGGGCTTCTGAGAGCGTCGTTCCAGAAGAGCACGAGCCATGTGGTGGAAGCCTGGCATACGCTCGCGGCCACAATCAAAGATGCCCAGGAGATTGGGCTGTACTATACCCGCTCTCCCGAGCACTTGTCTATGCTAGAACCGAGGACGATATCGGAAGGCACACGAGATGTCGAAATACGCGGAAAGATGTGGCTGGTATTGTATCTATGGGACGCTCACATGGGGGTTGTCCTCGGCAGGCCAATGCCCACAAAAGTTGATTCGGGTGCGTTCCCTTTATCTAGAGACTTGGGATAGAAGAGAATGCGGATTTCCCCAAATGAGAGTATGGAACTGGACCTCCCGATGCCCTTCATCGCCATCCTCTTGGGGTACCAAACGGCGTATACGTATCTTCAAGACATCTGCGACTTGGAATCCGCCGGCGCCAAGTTGGAACACTACTACACCGTCGAAAGGATACATACCTCTATTGTTAACAATATCCGAAGCCTGCCGAGTTGGGCTCGTGCCGAGAACCCAAACCTAGAATACGACGACTTGAATAGTTGCTACTGACTCCCGGCGGCTCGCGAGAATCTCATCACGGAGACTTACTTTATGCTCCTGGCGCTGCATCGGCCGTACATCTTCTGCATTCCCAATAGCAGAAACGAGGCACTACAGGCAGCGCTTCAGATCCTGTCGTCGCAGGCGCGGTTCTTCAGTCAAGCAGAGCCACGGCAGTATATGGCATTCAACCTCGTATTTGCGACCAGTGATGGTCTCGCCGTGGGAAGGATAGACGACCTTTTCGGTCGTGTAGCGGCCGTGGACGGGCATTTGCAGCGAAGGCGTTTCTTGTCGATTTCCAACGCTGGTAAGTCGGAGCGCTTGATGTGTCCGACTGCTGGGC
This sequence comes from Tolypocladium paradoxum, assembly GCA_002916505.1. NCBI lineage: Eukaryota > Fungi > Ascomycota > Sordariomycetes > Hypocreales > Ophiocordycipitaceae > Tolypocladium > Tolypocladium paradoxum. The sequence goes on from PKSG01000528.1 coordinate 86,003, forward strand.
CTTGATGGGACTCATCTTCTCAATAAGTAATATTTGTTCCGTTTCCAGCTGTCGGAAATGGGGTCCAGCGTACAAAACATGTCCGACGGCATGGAGCGTAACAACTGCGGCTGGGGCCAATCAGCCAGCTCGCGGATCCGGTGCCATCGGAGACTGTCACGCACAGGGATACGTTACGTGTTATATAGGTGGGTTAGACTAGGCGTCTTATGTAGGGGCTTGCCTCATATACTATCTAATACTAAAGTAGACCGGCTAGGTTAGATTCCTATCTTAAAGGCGTTTTATACTACTAATACATAGGTATAAGGAAAATATATATAAAGGCTAGGTAAATAAAGGTACCGGCAAATAGGGGATATAGGATAAATAGGCCTAGACCATCGCGACTATAGAGTGACCCCCCAACGCAATATAGACCCTGTTAATGCCACCTACCTGACTCCACGCTGTGCGTGACAGAGACTCTGCCCGTGGTGGGGCTCATCGCCGAAGAGGGCGGAGCCGACCTCCGATCGATTAACCCCGTCGCAGCCGAAGTCCAGATAGATGCTCATGGAGCTACATTACAGATTAATATCGGGACGGAGGTGCCGCCGCTTTTAGCAGTCAACATTGAGGCGGCGCAGGAGTGAGTGAGCCCAGATCACCAGAAGCCAGGCGCTCCTTGAGCACCGGTGAGCACAGGCAAGCCCGCAGGCACCCGCCAGCTCCTTCACAAGCACCAGACTGCCTGCCTTGGAGCTAGCCGTTGTCGCCTGTGAGTTTTCCAACAGAATTTCCCAGCAGCTGGCACCGCAACTTAACTGATGACGGCATTGAATGTTCGCCTTGGAGGCCCGCGATCTTGCCAACTGGAAAGTTGGGGTCATGGGTCAGTCACCTTCCACTCATACGGCCCACGAAGTTGAAAGTTCGGAGCTCCTCTCATTATCACGAATCAAACTCAATCCTTTAAGAATTCGTAACTCAAACATGTCCACTAAGTCTTCTGATAAACCCAAGAAAGAGAACCAGTGGAAACTTCAGAAAGAGGTGGCGGAAAGAGTGGATTCGAGGTCCTCTTGCATACGGAGCGGGATGCAGGGTTGCATTACGTGCCATAGGTATTTCGGATTTTATCAAGATGCTGCCCTCCCTCTTGGAATATCACTACTTTGTGTCACCTCTGTTGCGCGTCGTTGACCGTATCGAGAGGAAAACCGTGCAGCCTGCCAAGGATATATGAGATCCCCAAGTCCAAAAAGATCCCAGGACCTTTCTAATTCTCTCCGCGCAGTAGTGGGACCATGCAAAACCCAGCAAGCTAGGCCTGAGGACATTTACAACGAGGGCACACTAGCTATCGGGCACATAAGCAATCGCGGTATCGACCATAAATCTCTCATCAAGCAACGGTTACTGTTCGCTCTTGGGCATCTTCTCTCGAAGCTTAACAAAATCAAGCTGGGCTTGGGGGCCCGCCATTATGTACGCTCAGATAGCGACATGATGCTTACTGGGCCTTGGGGAAGAAACAGCTGTTGTGTTGCTGTCGGGACTCGGGAATGTGGTCGATTAGAGACCCTTGGTCGGGGTCCTCGATCAGATCCTGCGAGGCCTGGAGCCGGTGACGGCTCTCGTGGTGCCTGCGCTCCTCGAACAGCGAAGCGTCGAGCTCGGTGATGGACGAGGCCCGTCGATGGTGCTCGGACGAGGCGACGCTTGGGGTGAAGCCGACAGAGGCGGCGGCATTGTGCACTCGTCGCGGCTCCGGGCTTGGCGTGGCGTCGAACCGCGGGGTGCGGCGGAGATGTCGCTGGGCCGAAGACGACGGCTCGGAGAGCCTCTCGATGGGATCTGGAGTCGTTGTCCGCTGGAGCAGCTGTGTCGGCTGCTGGCGTTGCTTGGGGTCATCTCAAGAGCTCGTTGGGACAGAGACGGACCACGTCGGCCTCGGCGCAGTGAATCACCAAGTTTAACGGAGTCCCACATAGAAATAATTAGATTGATAGAAGTGTTACCCATGCCTCCATATATTATTCGGAATTATTGAACCCCATATCCTTGTTCTCCAATTGTTCTTCGTATTGAATTGACACTGCTTAGGGTAAGGCATGCAAGCGGACGGGAGTGGGCAAAGTCTATAAGATAGACTAGCGAGTCGTCGCTAACAATTGGGGGGCTGGCGCAACGGTAGCGCGGTATGTCAGACAACTTGCTCAACCACAGCTCAAACACTAACTCCTCAGCAGTCAGATTCCAGACTTGGAATTTCCTGAAGGCTGTCCGTTCGAATCGGGCGCTCCTCAGTTTTTTTTTTCTAATCTTTCAATTCCAATTCGTAATTTTTTGCACTCCATCATGTCCAATTTAGTTCCCTTGACATTTTTCTTGGACCAAATTATTTACATTTCTTGCATCTTTCCCGCCTGGCAGGGTTCACGTTTTCACATTGACGACTTTGCGATTTATCCATTACACACGACTTCTTGCATTTGCTTCCATGTCCCCTTCCAATTGCCCATCATCTACGCAACATCTAGTACGACGACGTCGGCCTCGGCCTCGCCGATGCTTTCCACCGCCAGCTTATCTATCGCCCGCATTCACCCCCTCAATGAAAAGCGCCGTAGCCCTCTGCCAGCTCGGCGTGCCTGCGCCCATCTAGGCGGACCTGCCGTTCTTGGTCATGCACAAGTGCATAAACCTTGCGCCTGGCCTCCTGGTGGCCTCTGCGCCGACCGTCCACTCAAACTTGCCGCTCAGCGCAATGAGCTCCGCGTCCTGCTACCGCCCAGATCTACAGAAAGTGCACCATGTCCGTCTATACTCGTTGAATTCCGAGTACGCGATGCCCGTGCCGCCCGTCGTGAAAACAAACCTCATATTGGACCGTGGAAGTAGCAGATGCTTATAATAGGACGCTAGTACCTTGCGAGTAGCCTATCCAAGACATTGGCGTCAGTAGAGGTTACAAAATCACCGCATTGCCTTATTGCTCATCCGCTTTGGGTCTCCCAGGGAAATATCTTATAAATACTAGAAGTAGTAATAAGTACGGAGTAGTTAGACAAGGTTACTTGCCCCCGGGCAGATAGTAGCCGGCGTAGGGTTACCTGTTAATAGTGTCCCTAGATTTTCATGACAACCGCCGTGCGTCGGCTCGCTTTGTTCTTTCAGCCCCACAAAAATGATGATGTCATTGTGCTTAAGCGACGTGTGTCACGTTACCCACCCCCTGATGCACCGTGCTTTTTGCCACGTAGTTTTGCTCCTGCATAACATCGTGCACGGTCAAGAAAAAACATGGCGAACCATGATATCATGTCGATCTCGGCTGCTGAACTGCAGGCCCGCTATGACCAGTGGTCTGAGCTAGATAAAGGAAGAAATGAATTTATTCAGGTAACGTTTCGGCGCACCGCGATGAGCATCGGCAGCAATTGACCATCTGCATTCCAGACGCTGCTCCGCAAGCTTGCCTATAATGAGGTTGAAATTAATCGGCTTCAGCTGGAATTCGAGGACCAAAAGACGTCTCGTATGCAGTATCAGTCAGAGGTTGCTAGGCTTAGACGAGAGCTATACGACAATGAATCTCGCATCGTACGTCCCCATGCAGTGTCAGCTGTTTATTTCACGTCATCTAACACGCTTGCAGAATAGAGACGCCTACATTGCAATGCTGGTCGATGGCGACGGAGCTAAATTTCGGGATAGCCTTCTTCAGGATCCCATGTCGGGCGCCGTCGAGGCCGCCCAGAATATCAAGCAGCAAGTCCGGGGTCACCTAAAGGGCACCCCTCTTGATACTGAAGACATACCCATCGTGGCCCGTGTTTTTGCGAATATCAAGGGCCTCGGCAACGCCTTGCAACAGTCTAGAGTTGTTGCTTCCAGCGACGATGTGTATACATTTGCGGAGCATTTCACAAACAGCCGCGCCGACTTTGAATTTGTCAACGTGGGCCGTGGCAAGGAGAATGCCGACTCCAAAATACGACGTCAGTTTCTTTGTTGTTGTTTTGTATTTGTTTTTTTTTATGGATGATACTCATATGCCATGGTACTAACTTTTTGCAATCACAGGAATGCTTAGCTATTTCTACAAGGATCCTCGGTGCAAGAGGATATTTTTTGTCGCCTGCCATGACGGGGGCTACGCGCACGACTTGCGCGAGTATATGGGACCTCCCGGCATCGAGACGCGCATTGTTCTCGTGGAGACGACTCCGGCGGAGCCTTCTCTTAGGTCCCTGGGCTTTCCTATCATACGCTTCGATAATGTTTTCAGGGACGAGCCGCTTCAGAATGAAAGCAAACTTGCAATGCGGAACAGACCAGTGGCAAATACCTCCGGACAAAGCATCGCCTCAGGACATAGCGTCGCCCAGGAACAACGCATCACTCCGGCAAAAAGCACCACCCCAGCTCAAAGCACCACCCCAGGCACAACTTCAGCACGAAGCATCAGCCCAAGCATCGCACCAGCAGAAAGCATAATCACAACCTCTAACAATGGAGGCGTTTCTACCGAGCATTCTCCGTCCTATTCTACAGCAGGCGGTGTCAGCGGCCACCAAAATATCACTGTCAAGCCCGCAAAGCCCAGCCGGCAACCCAGGGTTATCGATTACAACGCCGAGGGTCAACGCCTCGACCCACCCGTCAAGTTTCCGGCCAATAAATCCGCTCAGGAATCGTACAGACGGAAATGCGAGAGGATTAAGCCCCGCGTGTTTTGCAACTCCTTCTATCTAGGCGGGAGCTGCTCCCGGAGAGACACCTGCGATAAGGAGCATGAACTGGCGCTAACTGCCGACGAGGTCGCCGTCCATCGATACATGGCGCGCACGAGCATGTGTTATAGAGGACCTGAATGCGATAACTATCATTGCCATCTTAGCCACCACTGCAATCAGGGCCTGTCTTGCACTCGACCGAGTTGCAGGTTTGCCAAGACCAAGTTTGGCGACTTGCACTTGTCAAAGAAGGAGATGGAGCCAGCGTAAGTGCATCGACGTGGAACAAGTCAACTTTGAAGGTGGCTAACATGAAGGCAGAACACGATGGACTGAAGGTTGTGACTTTCCAGTGGATCTATACAATACTTGAGCTTGAAGAGAGGGAGGTGTAGCTGATATCTGCAACTCAATATAGCTGAAGACTGGCCCGAAACACTGTTTACGCTTTAGTATACAAAATACCAGCTTAGGATTCCCTGTTACTTACTGCACGCTTACTGTACAACTGTACGAAGGAAATCTTGGTTCATCTGGCGAAGCTTCGTGTTTATATTTTACTTTCTCTACAAAATACTTGATTATTCCTTAATGCCGCCCTTGGGTGGCTGACTGTCGTCCTCTTTTGCTACAACTCCCTGTGTTACGCAATGGCGCTCCTGCCGGCCCTGGCCCCGGCCCGGGCATGTGTATTTAATATCTCTCACTTCTGCCTCTCGAGGCAAAAGGGGCATCGAATTTACATCCTCTTTTCCACAGCCTCAAGGCTCCAGCCCACTCGCAGGCCTATTGCGTATCACCCTGCCAGTAACTTGGGGCAACGCCGTAGGCTCCGGCGCTTCCGAGGAACATATAAAGGACCTCGATTTGTTTCCGTCGATATTCGCAATGTGAATTGAGCTATGCCATACCCGCGAAGCAGGACTATCACCGGGAGTGAGGGCAAACGGGTAAAGAAACATGAAGGAGCTCCATGTTCCAGAGTCTGCTGCGTTGGCTGTCCGCACATGAAGCATTGTCACATCCACCCGAGAAGCAATGTCACGAAAGCGCTTGCCACCGCCATAATAGCCGCCCCAGCGCACAGCTGTACCCCGATTCCCACCACCGGCGCATCTTCTGACGTTCTATAGGAAAAGTCTCCCCAGGGAATGAAAATACTGATACTGCCAATCGGGATACACGATGGTGTTTCTGCCTGTCTTGGTATCGATGAACCACGACCTACAGCCCGTGGCCCACACAAGCTGTTTGGCTTTCTCCTGAACCATGAGTCTGAAGTATGTATGGAATGCCATTTGACTCTGGAGCATCGGGAATGGCAGTCTGCCGACAGGGACCGCCTGGATGAGAGCAGCGGACGCAACGCCTCGACTGAAGAGTTCAACCAGATCAACCGAAGGGATACCCCTGGACCCGAGTTTGCGCACTATAGTGGCAACGCGGGTGAGGTGACCGCCCTAGCCGTGTTCTCTGGATGGTCGGAAGACTCCCCAATGTGACGATTGAAGATGTACTTGACATCCAGGGCAGCACGATATGTGCCGAATATGTCCACTCATGGATCTTTGGCGGAACTGTCCAACATGACGTTCATGTTCGGGAGGGGGCCATAGGTCCCCGAGGTCATAGCTGTGAGGCTGATAACTGTGGTTGTTTGCAACGAAGCATCAACGGCCAGCACATGGTAGGTGCTAGGAGGCTCGGTGGACTTTCTCCATTTCTTCGCACTCATCGTCCCTGAATCTGCAGCTGTAACATCATGTATAGCCGCTTTCTGCTCCAGTTGGCCCATTTTCACAGTAAAACTCGCCCTTTCGCGTTGTTCTGGCATTTCCTCAATTGTTTGTTTCGTTTCTTGGCTATCAAGTCTCCGTCTCTTCGTAAGAAGTTGGTATCGTGGGCGCGTTAGACTCATGTCACTGAAACAAGTGTTCGATATAAGCCACAAATGCCAGTCGTATGGAACTATTTCCAACCAAATCCCATTCATCTTCACCCGTAACTATCAAATCAGCTCGCCGGGGCTAGGTTGATGTTGTACACAAGCTCTAGCTTCGCCTGCGGGTCGCCCTTGCGCTCTGTGAACGTAGCCGTGAGACCCTCTTTGACTGCGAACACCGAGTCGTCCTCGAGATATTTGGAGTCTCGGTCGAATACCTGAGTAGTGATACTTTTATAGCCCTCTGCCAAGACCTGAGCACACAGAGATCTGTCAGTCCCGTCCAATGTAGATGCATGGCCAACTAGAATGCAGACAACTTACAATGAGATGGATATGCGCCGGCCGCCACTCATGCCGATCGAGAAGCGTGAGCAGCTTCCCAGACGGCCCATCGTTCGGAACCTGAGAACATGGTTAGAAACAAAAGTGAGGAGGCGCCCTCACCAAAAAGGACATCACTGACCGGGTACGGGGTTGGACGGAGGCAGTACAACGAGTACTCTCCGTTGCTGTCCGTCACAAACTTGCCACGAAGATTGTGGTCCTTCTGATTCACATCTTGCTGCTCATACAGGCCTGCAAAGTACCGGTCAGTTCGTGCAGAAGGACTGGACTCAAAGTTCCGGCATTCTCCGCTTACCGTTCGTTGACGCCTGCCAGATGTCCACCGTGGCATTAGCGACGGGCGCTCCCGTGCTTGCATTCGAGACTTTTCCATGCATGAAAACGAGCTTTGCGTCAGCGGGCGTGTCGGACGAAATGGACGTGCCGTTCTTGCGAATAGGCGTCTCCCGCCAGAAGGGCCCTAGGATCGCCGATGTGGTGGCCGGGTTGTTGCTCTCGACCGCGGCCTGGTATGTGATATCGTCAACAAGCCTTGATGAGAGGTCAGCGACTGTTTTGGCGAGAGTGCGCTTGTCGGTGCGCACTTCCAGCCGCCGTCTGCAGCAAGTTGAGGAGGGCATAGCAACCTACGATTCAAGCCCAATGATGTCGCACATCAGCTGGCCTTCATTCCGCGAGTCGTTGCTCATCTGACCCGCCCAGTTGATCATTTGGACCGCAGCCGCCCACTCATCAACCGTAAGGTTGGTCTCTCGTGCAAAGTCGTGGATGTGCTGAATGAAGCTGGTCATGACCTCACGCAACCTGGGTGAGGTCTTTGGGCCCATTGACTTGATCACCGTATCGGTGAAGTCCTGGCCCAGGAGGCCCCGGTAGGCTTGCTTTTCGTTTGCTGGCACAGAGTCCATCATGATCAGCGGGCTGCGGTAGTACTAATGGGTGTTGTGGTCTTGCTCAAGGCGCTCGTTGATTTTGCGGGCGACAGACTGAACTGAACATACGTCTCGGTCGACTCCTCAAGACGCGCAAGTCGTAGAGCTGAATCAAACATTTTATAAGGTGAACAGCACCGCGAACCCTTCTGCACCAATAAATGATGACAAGCATTATGAGGGGTATGGGGTGGACTCAGTCTCGTCGTGTTCTACCCACATTCCTCCGTAGGTCCGCATGGCCTAGCGCCGGGGAGCTCCGCACTTGACCGGATGAAGGGTTCGGACCTAGGTTCGGCTTCCCACCCAAATCTTGAAATCTCATCGGAAGCTGGGTTTTGAGCAGGAACCCTGCACTAGCTCCATGGAAGATGGTGGGCCGGAGAAGCGTATCCCCCGGGTCGTGTGGGGCCATGATCGGGGAATTCCAACTGCTCCGGGTTCCCCATCATGACCGGAGGAGCGGCCAACCCCTCGATTCTTCGGCATAACCTGATTCAAAAGTTTCAAGCAAGGAAGCGGGGAAGATGGGGATGGACTGACTGGGCATCCCGTGGCCGAGGATGATACGGTGAACTCGAACAAAACAGTTGCGCATAGCCGATCACCTCAGCCGCCTGGAATTTGCAGTAGCGATGTTGATCTTGTGCCGGGATCCGCATCTAAGACTTTGAGAACCAATTCGGCTGGGAATTTCTTCGGTAAATTCTAGTTTTGTCTACGGTAGTCTCCATCACCGGAAAACTCCCAAGTGGGAGCATCGGTCCCGTTCGGACGGCTCGCCCTCTCAAAAGTAATATCCAAGCCTTGGACTTCAACAACAGGCTTGACCACGACCACATCCGCCTTGTAGGCATCCGAGTACCAAGCGTCTCCGATAATCGTCATGTCAAAGAGGTGAGAATGGAGACCTTTCATGCGGCGTAAGGCAGTGCCAGAGATATGGTCCACGCTGTGAGAATGCCTGAGTGATCGCAGCTCATCCCCTGCCTCCTCTCGTAGCTTCTGCAGGACGTCTTCCGGATAAAGCCCAACTTTGAAGAGCAAAAGGTCGTACTGCGTGAGGGACACCTTTCCATGCCACGAGCCACCTCTCGTTGCACGGTGATATAGCCCGGTGAGTGCAGCGATAGCCCCGATACAGCCCGTGCCATAGTCGGAGATGGGGAACGGCGGCACAACGGGTTCATCGAGGCCCATGAAGTTGCCTTGGGCCCATGCCACTCCGCTCACCTATTATTCCAGTTAGCTCTCGCCTTCTCGCTTGGTTGTGTCAGCAAATAGACAATTACATACGCAGTCAGCAATCTGCTGCCAGCCGGGCCGACCGGCCCACGGCCCTTGATAACCAAAACAATTTTCGTTGACATAAACAATCCCTTTACCACGCCTCTTGGCCATCTCAGCCAGGGCATTGGGTCCGTATCCGAGCTTCTCAAAAGTCCCGGGGCGGTATCCATCCAGGACAATATCCACATCTTGAAGGAGGTCCTCAAAAATCTTCCGCCCTTCGTCTGACTTAAGGTCGAGCTCAGCAGCGTGCTTTCCCATGTTGCCATCGACCTGGAAGAATGGAACGTCGCTGAGATTGGGCGCTGTGATCTTTAGGACGTCGGCGCCATACTCGGCCAGAATGCGTCCAATAACCGGCCCGGCGATGATACGGCATAGCTCAAGCACCTTCACGCCGGAAAGCAACCTGCGTGCCTTGACCTTGGGCAAGGGATACGGCGGAGTGGCGTCTTCGAGTTTGTCCACAGCCCATGGGGCCAATTTGGCATTAATACCGCCCTTTAATTCCAGAAGACAAGCGTTAGCAAGGATTTATTGACGCGAGAGACTTATTTTACTGGGCTGGAGTGAGGAGGGCTTTACGTGTGGAGTTGCAAGGAAGTCCTCATGCGTAAGGGCCGGAACACCAGCTTGCCGCTTTGCGGCATTCATCTCTTCAAGCTCTTCAACGGTAAAGAGCCCAACCTTGGACTCAATGACGTTGACTATGGATTGGTGGTCCTGAAGATCGGGACGAAAGGGCTCAAGACCGATCATGCCTAGCGTGGTCGAGGCCTCGAGAGAGCCATGGATGTGGTAAAACTCCCCTGGCCGTTTCGTCTCGTAGAGGTTTGCAGACATGCGACGGTACGGGTCGGATTGTGCCTGGAGCAGATCCGTGTCTGCAATTCTCGGATTAGCATGTAGCGTGCAGCAACAGAATGGCGGTTCTGTGCTGAGAAGAAGCGGATGCATTGACGCTTCACATACCTTTGAGGAAGCTTTTCACCTGGCAATCCAGCTTCCCAAATCCGCCAACCGTGGCGAGATAGGCCTGGAAGAGGAAAGCAGTTGATCTTTCCAGGTTGACTGATACTTTGGCAGCATCATTCTGCCCAGCCGACTTTTTGTCGACGGACGAAAAGGCGGATGCTATGCTACCCTCTATTGCCTTCAACGCTGCGGCCACCTCGGTTTCTTTGAACGGGATGGGAAAGTATGGGAAGTTTCTCGAGCCCGTAAAGGTAACATTGTTCTTGACCTGGTCGGGGTCTATCGGTAACGGAGCAATCGACGTGAGTAGATCGAGAATCCGCTTCGTTTCGTCAATGGACGAGTACGCCGACTGTGCTGCCATGGTGAGGTTGATACTAATCGAACAATATGCCGAGGTCAGTCAGGATGCCAGCACAGAGCCGACAGTAGGGTATAATTAAGGGGACAAAGTGAAGGGTCTACTATGCATTGGCCCATCGGAGGCAGCTTTGACCTCAAATGGTAGAAGGTGAAGGAACGCCGAGTGGAATGTGCCCCAACATCGATCCCGACGTCGGAACAAATAGGAACCTCTAACAGAAAAGTGACAGGCTTCTTCATCGCGAAGAGGTGAACCTCCGCGTTGAACTCCACTGGGACATCTTCCGGCCACCTAGGACACCAGAGACGAGTTGGGGACGGGCAACAAAGCTTGACCCCGCACTCCAGTGTCGGAGACCACCTCATGTCCTCGGGGTCCTCTCCAGATCCGTCATGACTCGCGTCGGAATCAGGGATGCGAAGAACGGCTCCGCTACCCAGCATCCGATAGGGCACTAGTGCTGTGGGCCATGTAGAGTGTGAGATCTGCCCAGACGGAGAAATCGAACGAGTAAGACGATGCTTCATGATCAGCAGACACATGTGGTACTTGTTCTATTAGGCCTCCTAGCTCCGAACTTCCGATGTCTGTGTCCCTGTGAAGCTCACATGCAGTATTCCGCTACGAACACCCTGACAACTTGCTCACCATGCCTTCCGTCGAGCTCAATGGCGTTTCACTCTATTACACGTGGAAATCAGCATCCCAAGTTGGCCCTCTGCCGGTCGCCAACCCTACACTGGTGTTCGTTCACGGTCTCGGTTCCTCGAGCTCCTTCTACGCTTCCGTTGTGCCCGGCCTAGTCGAAGCCGGCTTCTCTTGCCTTGCGCTCGACACGTATGGTAGGCGATGTGATGCCATGAAGCAGCACGAGAGAGATGCTGGATATTGACGGAAAATGCTGCAATTCAGGAAGTTGTCAGTCCAAGAGCGGGGGCGAGGTCCGACCTATCAAGCGCCTGGCTGAAGATGTCGCCGCTTTGATGGGCAAGTTGAAGATAGCGGCAGAGCATACGGTCCTGGTGGGTCACTCCATGGGCTGTCTGATCGTCAGCGAGCTCGCATCATCACGGCGCGTCGCTGGCACAGTGCTCTTGGGTCCCATCCGACCTAGCAGTGCTCTGGCCAATGTGTTCCAGGAGAGGATTAAAACCGTATCCCTTTGTACGTGGTAGGCCCCTTTCAAGAAAATGCTGCTGCAGTTGTTGTTGTGAACTTGAAGACAATTGACGTTTGCTCAGACGGAATGGAAGCGATGGCGGATGTTATCCCATCTGCGGCAACCGGGTCAAAATGCTCCTTGACCCAACAGGCGTTTGTCCGAGCACTCCTCATGTCACAAACGGTCGAGGGCTACTCGGCCTCGTGCAAAGCCATTGCGGAGGCAACTACGCCTGACTACGGTGGCATCAAGTGTCCGCTCATGGTCATTGCCGGGGCTGATGACAAGACAGCCCCGGTTGAGATTGCCCAAGACGTACTGAACAGGTGCGAATATACTGGTCTTATCCGGACAAGTCGTTAATGGTTCGTGCTAATGACAGTCATCTGAGTAGCTGGGGCACCAGAATGGAGGATAAGCATATTGAAGTTCTTGAAGGGGTTGGCCATTGGCATTGTGTCGAGGCCGCAGGGCAGATTACTGAAATTGTGCGAACATTTCTTGGTGGGTTATCATCTTAGGAAGTAGATGGGTCCCCGATGAGCAGACGTAAGCGCGGGCAAATGTTGTGGTTGCAATGTGTCTTCGTTTCCATCTCGACGTGATGCCTGATGGCGACCGCCCGCTTGCTGTGTGCAAGCAGTGTCAAGCACCAAGAAATGGGATTCACCGCTTGTCGTAGACGCCACCTCCAGTGTCCTATGCTTTGAGTCAGTGCTGTCTGCTAGGTATCTTTCACTGTCATCCAGGCCAAACTGCCGGTCAGGCGGAATGGACGTACCAGATAGACTTGATAGAAGCTCATCAGCCACTTGCCAGTCGAGTTGTCCATGACGGCTCGAGCTGCCCAAGGCAGTTCACCGTGGCGACCATCCTTGAAGACGAACTCGACGGTCCCGTAGAGCATAAACTCACGCGAGTCGCCGCCGAAAGGAAAGATCTTGGTCGGCGCGTGCTTGCGTGATGCGACCTGCGCCCACATGGCTTGTCGGGTCGCGAGGATCTCTGGAAATGGACCCATCTGTTAGCCCAAGCCTGGGGACTTGACTGGATGCGGGTGAGATTCAAGAGTCAATACCACCAGATCCGTGGCTCACTTTGGAGGCCAGGATGAAAGTCGCGTCGTCGGTGAAGTTGGCCACGTAGGCGTCATGATGGCCCGGTGTATCGGAGATGCGGTAGAATGTCTCGAAGAAGTCGAGGATGCCCGCATCCACGGTCGGGTCGCACGGGACCTCGGATCTGTACGAGTGAGGCATGGCGGTGGTGCAGTTGTGCGCTGGTGAGTCGAGCAAAGAAGGGAGACGGACTGGGGCGTCGTCTGCTTCTGTACTTGCAGGCCGTATGGGTGTTGATCATAGCCGCCGTACCTCCGGGAGCACACCCCTGTGCAGTGGAGCATCCCAGGACGCTAGGCGGGTTTCCAGGGACTGACAAGCTGGAACGGGGCGCCTCGCAGTGGAGCACTAGCGGTCGGGCCTCGGCCTCTCGCAACGACGCTGAATCTGCTTACCTCGCGCCTCCTACGCATCGTCTCCCCTTTGTCGCAGAGCGCGGTCAGCATGCCAACATGAGCCCTGCACGCCGGCTTCCTCGCCCGCGTCATGCCCAGCAAGAAGGTCAAGGACAGCGAACGCCGCCGCTGTGCCAGAGCCTGCGAGAGCTGCAAGCGCCGCAAAGAGCGCTGCAACGGCCTGCGGCCCTGCCGCCGCTGCCTCCAGCGCGGCGTCGAATCCCGCTGCCAGTTCGCGGCCACGTCCATGGGCAGCCCCGGGCGACAAGGTCAAGTCAGCCCCTCTGTTTCCGCGCCAGGTCGAGATGCTCCCGCAGACGGCTCCCCGTCGATTGAAGGCTTCATAGAACTCCAAGTCCCTGCTCGCCAAGGCGCTCATGGTTGGCGGGCGTCCACCTCGTCGGCCTCCCCGCTGCCACCGGGCGAGCCCGCCTCGCCCGTCGCCCAGGTCTCGAGGCTGCTCCGCGACGGAAGAGGCGAGCTCATATTTCTTGGAGACGCGGCAAACCTGTCGTTCCTCCAGATCATCCGCCGCCTCGCCCGCGACGCCCTGGGGCCGTGTTCCTTCGTCGACGATCCCCTCCGCCATCACCTGGTCGAGGCCGTCCCCGAGACCAGGACTAGATGGATCGCCAGCGCCCTCGCCAATCCGGCGTCCAAACCCGGCCTTGAGAATGCCAACTACCTCTTGAACTGGTACCTGCTCGGCACCAATTGCGTTCTCAACCTGTTCGACCCGTCCGAGCTCTCCGACCACATGGCAGCGTGGATTCAAGCCCCTGCGCCTGCCGCCGACGACGACGACGACGGATCTGGCTGTGTCCTTTACCTCGTCCTAGCCATCGGCGCGCAGTCCTGCAACGAGGAGCGAGACGAGCTCGCTGAGCGCTACTTCAACTGGGGCCGTTACCTCGCAACCTCGGGCTTCGCAGAGGAGCCCAGCATCGCGACGGTGAGGACCTACCTTCTCATCACCATGTATCTCCTGGGAACCGCTCGACGCAACTCTGCCTTCATGTATCTCGGCCTGGCCGTCCGCGCCGCGTACGCCCTCGGCATTCACCGCAACGTCGTCGCGCCATACTTTTCGGCCGAACAAGTCACCACCAGGGCCAGGGTCTGGACGGCAGTACGCGTCCTCGACACCTTCATGAGCATCTCTCTCGGTCGCCCGCCAGCGACCACCTCCGCGGCCAGCGACGCCATGCCTCCCGCCGAGGCCCACTACTCGGCCGCGAACGACCTCTGCTCCATCTATGGGTCCATACTCACCGATGTCTACGCAAAGCGCATGCTGATCCCCGAAGACATGGAGCGCATCAGCGAACGGCATAGGCGTTGGTCGGCCAAATTTTCGGTTGGCATCGCCACGGACAACATCCAGCCCCAAGAATATGTCACCGGCCACGACGGGACGAAGCAGCTGAACATCGGGCTCTGCCACCTGAAACAGTCCTACTACTGCTCCATCATGTTACTTTCTAGGCCGTTTCTCGTTGAGAGTGTTGCAAAACACATCTCAAGAATGCAGTCGGCCGGAGCCGGGGAGCACCATCATGAGCCGTCGCCTCCGTCACCACGGGAGCAGGTCCTCGTTGACGCCTGCGTGGACTCAGCGATCCGGACCATCGACCTCCTACAAAGCCTCGTGTACGAGACGGTCCCGAAACGACTGCCGTTCGTTGTCAACTCAGTGTTCGTAGCCGCCCTGGTCCTGGGCCTGGCCATGTTCTGCGACCTCGAGGACTCGTTCCCTCTCGGCACAAGTCTCGCGTTGGCGCTCAAGCTGCTCCGCAAGTTTGGGACCCACGATGCCGTCGCCAGGAGGGACGCAGCTATAGTCGAGAGCCTCCATGCGGCTTGCGCCCTGTACTGCGAGCAGCGTGCTCGTCGCAAGATGGAGCATCGGCGTCTTTTGGTTGGCAGCCTCTTCGGCGGCGTCCATGATCACGCGGAGAGGGGCAGCAGCGCGCCACAGGGGCGGGAAGGCCACGCTGCGGCTGGGCCGCTGTTGTCGGGACGACAGACACGTCAGTCGACTTCTCATCCTATCGTACAGCTCGGCGCCGCTGCGGGCGAGGACGATGGGGATCGCGCAACGGAGCGCGATCTGCAGACGGGTTCCGTCAGCGCCGACACCCAGACGCTGTGCACGGAGGGAACAACCTTGAACGGCGGGATGGGTGGCATGCCCAACTTTGGCAACATGGTTAACGGCGTCCTTCCCATGTCGCCACGAGCCTTCTTCTTCGATTCCTCCGACGAGTTCGTGCTGCTGTATCCAACTGTGGATGCGAGGTTCATCCAGCTTCAGCAAGAGGGCGGCGAGGGCATGGTGCCAGACGATGTGTTACTCGGCGGCGTGGTGTGAATGACGCGATTTTCCTGACGAAACAAACATGGCAACGACTTGGCACTCTCTCGCTTTGCAGCCGGGCTTTAATTGTTGCGCCTTGGCGTTGACCCAAAGGACAGCTCCAGGAGGACAGCTCGGTTTCCGCTCCTCGGCAGAAGTTAGCACGGCCCACAAAGACTCAAGCTGAAGATTTGTTCGCAGCACCGTCGCTGGGCCTGGCAGGTGTGTGTTACTCTACGCCGTCGCAGCGTGGTTGGGCATCTGCTCTGCCGTCTCCGGGGTTCATCAGAGGCACGGGGGCCAAGGCATGGGGATCAAGGTCCCTCCTCCATGGCTGATGGAGCAGTAAGGGTGGCCAAAGGGAGTTTGAGGCGGTCTTGTGCGCAGGTTGGTGAACTCGTGAAGCCTGGACCTTGAGCCTGTCACGGACGATGAGACGGACGACCAGGAACATGGGATCGGAGCTACCCTGCTGGATACTTGAATCACTTGATGTTTTGATGGAAAGATGTGGGAGATTCAAAAAGTGCCCCTCTTGAAAGATGCCTCAGATCAATGATTACAATATAGGCCACTGTGCAACGACGGCTTCGTCACTGTCGCCTTGACATCTCCGAGCTCCTGAGGACGACTCCTGATCAGGGTCTGCAAACAAATCTTGCGCCTTGCTGCTGCCGTTGACTTGTGGCGGGTCATCGCATGCCAACAGCGTGGTGATGTTCTTAAACAAAGCATCTTTCCTCCAGGATCTTCGAAGACGAGTCGTCAACTCGACGTTGTAGACAGAAATGGTCTCTGCCCTTCTTTTGACTGCCACGTCACTGTCGCCATCTTCATTCATCTCGTCCTCGTCATCATCTTCTCGATTCCCAGTAGCCCCTGGCCACGGTCTGACGAGAAACCCTCGAACCAATTCCCGGTTCTCTCCCCCCTCCTCCAGGAGCAAGGCAAGCATTGCCTCGAGAGCTCCGACGTAGCCCGCTTGCGTTCCTCTCCTCTTGGTCTTCCTGTCATAGGTGCACGTCTGATCCCGCCACAAGCAGCCCGAGCACACGGGCGCCAGCGAGTCGCATTTGCGCCTGGCCGCTCGGCATTGATCACAAGCTTTTGTAATTCGTCTTCTCTTCGCCGCCGGGGACGAGGACGGGGGCGGGGGCGCCTCTGCCTCGCTGTCGGTACTTTGCCGCTCAATCATCGTTCTTGGAAGACTGCATGGATTACTATCATCATCTGCTACTACATGTAGGTTCTCGGCACGCAAGCTAGAAGCTGCCGCGTCGCAATGCCCACGCCAGATCGTTTCTCAAGCTTACTTACCGAGGGCTGGTTGTGCGGTCGAGCTGGAATTGGTGGTACGATTAGCAAAACTTGGGGGCACGCTCCTGTCTGTGTATGAAATGGGTTCCGAGACTGAAATCTGATGTACCCGACAGCGCATTTGCGTTGGAGGACACTATGACTTCCGAGGGTAGCTTGACTTAATAGAAAGCCCGGCGGCGGGGCGTCGGGCATATGCGGCGGGCCGCCGATACCCAGACATAGGTGGGGCCGACTCCGAATCCCGCAGTGCCGCTGCATCTGGCTTGCCGACTTCGTTCCGACATCCCTACCCAGCCGCGAAAGAAGTGCGTGACGAGACAATGCTGCTCGGAGTCTGCGACGGAGCTACGCCTGCTTGGGTACCAACCCCGACATTGCAGACATGATGGCGCCCTTTTGTGTTGAATGACTTTTAATTCAGTGGCTGCTGTAGCCTGGACAGACCGCAGATGAAGACTATGATCCAAGAGACTCCCAAGGCATCCAGGACAGAACTTCGCTAGCTGGAGGCGTCTCAAAGGTGTCCACATACTCATCCCAGAATTGCTGAAAGCCCATCTCATCCGAAACGTCCGAGTCCAACCCGCCTGCCCAACCACTACTGTTCCAGCCAGAGCCATGAGTGTTGGCCAAGGACTTGTCGAGCTTCTGACACCTTTCGGGTGGTGGTACGTAGTCCGCAGAGGCAGTGGTACCGGGGACGACGACTTCTGGGCCACGGAACGAACAAGCCGCACCGTCGGGCCGTTGTCCCACGCCTGGCATGTCCATGACCTCTTCTCCGCCCCCTCTTTCATCAGCGATACGGTCGTCAGGCAGAAGGTCAATCTGTTCCCCCTCAGGGGCAGCCGGTCGCAGTATTTGTTCCAGATAGGCACTGCCGGGACCATCTCTCGGGGACCGCATGCGTCGCAGAACCTTGTCCCGGTACAGCTCAATCGCGTCGGAGAAGGCTGTCAGGATTTCATGGTTTCTTTGGGCCTGGGGGCTAAGCCTCGACATCCGTGCCGTGACCTTGCGGGCTGTCGTGAATGCTCGTCGGGCGTCGGGATGCAATGTCTCGCCCGGCACGAGCAGAGAGAAACCAAGAACCAAGCCTGCCGCTAGAACCCAAGCCCTGGACGGAAGATGCACGTCAGCTTGATGACTCTCTGTGAGCACGGGGAGAGCATTCGTGAAGAGCTCAGGCGGCGGAATACTTACTGCAGAACACACATGTTATCAAGCAAGAGATCTAGAGAATGGGCGTCCTTGCACATCTGCATCATGTATACCGCCGCGCCAAGGCAGACTTGGGACAGTTCCTTGACCCTCGCGATTTCCTCTCTGCCCGTGATTCGTCGCGTCGGTGCCCTTGCCCCATCGGGGAAGCTCTCAGGCCTTTGGACCTGCTGCAGAGTAGGGATCACGCACGCAACAAGGAACGGCCGCGTGATGAGCAAAACACCAAAGTAGTAACCGCAAGCCACGTGGAGATTTCCAATGGTCCGCTGGCGGTGCGTTGTAGATGTTGAGGGTGTACTCGAGCTGTTGTCGACATTACGCTTCCTGGCGCCGCGGCTGATGCCCTCGCGGAGCCCGCCTGGGAGAGCTTTGGCCCAATCTCGCAGCTTCTGGAGAAAGCCCTCGGCCGTGCCGAGGTCTAGGGAGCCCCGCTTCATGAGAGCGAGGGATATATCCTCAAGGTGAGCACAGAGATCATAGTTGGCGTTCACTGCGGCTTCCCGGTGACTGGACGAAGCATCCGAATCATGGACGCTGGGGTTAGTTCCAGTCCGGACGCCGTGTCGTCGTCCCATCTGTGGCAACGAGTGGGCGGTGATGCTAGTTGGTCGCCCAAGAATGATGTTGCAATGGAGGTCTAAGATGCGAAGGCTCTCCCACGTCCGCGACTTTGCGTGTGCGATATTCGTCTCTTCAGCGTCGTGGCTGACGAAGCTCTCTGACAAATGCAGACCTAGTATAGTGGCTGCTTTGGCCGAGATTCCCAGATAGAGGAGTGATGTATTCCGACGGCAGGCGCAGAACATGTAAAACGCCATGAGAAGAAAGTTGTTGACCATCATACAGGTTGGGTCATGGAGCATGCTCCTGAAAGAAAGCTGCTGCCCCTGCGTGAAGTACATGGAGGATGTCCGGGCGTCTACGTCGCCCTGGCCGCGACAACATGCGCCTATTGCAAGCACCAGGTATAATGACGCCAAGCGGTCTTGTCGTGGCCCAGCCATGGAGCTGTCGCCTGTACCCCAAGAATCAGGAATAGAATTGCTTGAGCGGTCGTTGGCTAATGTGACCAGGTCTTCGACCTGGTCGTGTGTGTGTATGGACATGAAGCCGCTCGTCTGGATATTCCATGTGAGCTTACATCGCCAACGTGAGGAGAATGTGAAGAGACAAGACGAGCGACAAGATGCCAGGTGAGCAAGGGCGACGTACCGCTTCTAGATAATGCTTTGCTAGATCCATTTTGGACTCATGATCCAGATGATCCTCGAATGATTCGGCGGGGCTGCTTTTGTACGCATCAGCCTCCAGCATGGCGTGCCTCAACAGACTTTCAGTGAAGTCCGAGGGCCCGCCATGGTGTCTAAGAGTATTCCGCAAGAACTGCAAAAACGATATGGCGGCCGAGCTCCCAACGTAAACTACACCGTCCCCGGAGGTCATGTTAGCCTAGAGGATAAACAGACTGGATCGAGCAAAATTGATGAAACCGCGAAAACTATGGATCGAGACCGGCTACGCGACAGATTACCAAAAATAAGGCAATAACAGGGCAACACAGAAACTAACTGAACGTGGCGAGCTAACCTTTCTCTCCGCCTGACCCGAGAAGCATCCGTGGCCCGGGAGCGTCAGTTGGACAAGACTCAGCCTGGTCCTCAGGAGTTGGGTATGCCGCGTGAATGCCAGCGTCCCCGTCGCCGACCGGCGCCACGGCTTGGCTTGAACGACCGTGATTGCGCTCGTATGGCTGAGTCCGTCGGCCTGTGTCCGTTGCAGGACTTGCAACGTCGTCTCCGGTTGATCGGGGCCCGAGGCCGCCTCTTGAGCGCGGCGGTGGTCGCCTCCTGAACTCACGAGGCCGGGCGGGCAGGCACGAAGCCGCCAGGCCCTTCTTCAAACAGTTGGAGCATGGCACCGAGTCGTCGCATTTCTTCTTGTTGGCCCTGCAAGCCTCGCATGCTCTCGCAGCACGACGTCGGCTTTCGGGCGGCGGCGGCGGCGGCGGCGGCATCGGAAGCGAGGTACTCGGAACATCGCGGCATCGGCATCGGCATCGGGAATGCCGCCAGCAGCACGATGGCGCAAACTCCCGAGAGGACCTCATTCGTTCGCTGCCAGGACTCCACAATGCCCGAAAATTGAGGGCATACATGAAACATGTGCCAAACTAGCATAAGTCGGACCTTGTATTGGTGACGATGCTGAATTGGTTAT
Source organism: Tolypocladium paradoxum (assembly GCA_002916505.1). NCBI lineage: Eukaryota > Fungi > Ascomycota > Sordariomycetes > Hypocreales > Ophiocordycipitaceae > Tolypocladium > Tolypocladium paradoxum. Next base: position 106,370 of record PKSG01000528.1, read on the forward strand.
CCTTGGTTCGTGTAATCTCATTCCTTCGTGCATAGACGCGGGGACGCGGACGGTTGGGTAGATCTAGCATTGGGATGACATCTAGTCTTTTGTGCCCATGTGAAGGAGAGCTTGTACACTGCTTAATAAAAGTTACTCTATAGGAGAGGCTGAGGTGTAGAGCCCGTTAAGCTACTCTGAAGCTCTCTCCTTGCTTCCGAGCTGGCCTGCTGAATATCAAAATTGGCAATGATCCCGTTCCTTTCGTTGATTTCGGCCTCGATCTTGTCCAGATCACCTTCGATTCCCTTGGCCTGCCACTCGTAGCAATCTCCAATCCACCTGCTGCTTTGGACGAGCCATTGCGATCGTTGCCGTCGGTTCTGGTCAAACGCTGCCAGGGCAGGCTGGAGGTCTTGCGGACCTCTGACGCATGGGTCGGCCAGCAGCTCAGCCAACACAAAGCTGTCCTCTATGCAGAACCCGGCTCCTGCTCCGTGGTGAGGCGAAGTCGCATGCGCAGCATCTCCTGAGATGCAAACCCGGCCCTTGTAAAATGTTGGAACTGGGTTGTCGCCGAGATCGAATATCGCCCACTGAGGTTGTGAATCCTTGTTAGCCATGACGAAACCTCGGTTGTTTTATATCAAAGTCACAATGTCCTGAGCACTTACCACGCTGAGCTGGGGGTCGACGAGCTTGAGCAGGCTGCCAATGTCCGAGCCGAAGCTGGAGAAATCTCGAAAGGCGTCCTCGCGGCTAGCGATCTTTGTCGTTCGCTCATAGTCGTCCCAGTCGGCCGAGGAGGTGTGAAAGGCAACAATGTTCAGCCTCTTTCCATGGTCGACAGGGAAGGTTAAAACGTGACCACCGTGGCCCATCTGACTCTGGTCAATAACACGGACAGGCGTGATACCGCTATTACCGCCAGACAGAGAGAACTTGTTACGAGACTCACGTGCATGCAGGCATTCCGGGCCTTCTCCTCCCCAATGGCCTGGATGGCCTTCTCCATGGGCACCATGGCACGATACGCGTACTTGTGCGTGTATGATGGGAACGCCGACGGGTGACCGGGCCCGACGACATGCTGGCGTACTCGCGACTTGATGCCGTCGCAGCCGACGACGACGTCCGCGTAGGCAACGGTGCCGTCACGGAACTTCATCACCACCTTGCCTTCGCTGTTGTCGCTGATCTCCTCGAGGCACTTTCCAAACACGGCTTTGTCGCTGGGCAGGAGTTTGACGAGATGGTCCAGAAAGTGAGCTCGATGCACGCCGTTCTGGCCCAAGCTCGAGCGGATCGAGAAGCGCGTGACCGAGTCTGTGCCGTCGACAAAGTCAAACCAAACATCTTGCTTGGAGGGCCACCCGTTGCGAGTACAGGCCCTCTCGAAAGCATCGTGGATGCCTGGGTGGCAGCATTGCATGGCACGCACGGCGTTCGGGGTGAACGACACCCCGGCTCCGATTTCTCCAAACCGTGCTGCCCTCTCATACACCATGACGGGGATGCCGCGGTGATGGAGGGCGATGGCCAGCGTCAGCCCGGCGATGCCCCCGCCCACGATGGCAACGGAAAAGTTCTTGGTCGAGCTCATGTCGAATGCGAAACTGCGGCTTTGGGCGTCGCCAGAAAGGGAGGAGCCACATGCAAGCGTCGCCTGGAATGTCTTGTGCCGTAGACTCGAACAAGTCCGGCAACGCTGCAGGTGCTCGCCCAGTTATACGTCGGCACTTGCGAGAGACACGTCTACTGCTCGGAACGCGTCAGTTTGATGTCTGCTTGAGCGTCCCCGGACTCCTTCTCGCCCTGCCGACTGGAGCGGCGACAGCTTGTCCCTCCCCGGTGGGGCGTCTCAGCCGGCGCCTGATGTGTTCGGTCATTGGCGGTTTATTACAGGCAAGTACATGGCCCCCGACGAATAGCCCAGGCTATCCCGACAGACTAAGGCTTCTTGAGCTGTAGTCCCGTCCAAGAAGACTGTTGTGGCATGGAGGGTAGATGACGCTACCCAACCCCGAACATCTCCCCGACACTAAACTACGCCCTCAAGACCGCTTTCCGATCGTGGCCACCGTTGCCGAGTCATGCGTGCCTGACTGGCCCAAGGAACTCGGGGTTCTCCGCATCGCGAGCTCCGCCTTTCGTAAACCTAAAAACCAATAGGCTTCAGATCCCGCACGGCCGTTGCGGGGAACTGATTTCCCCAGACACCAATCTCGGGGCGAGTCTGGAGCCGTGGACATGTGGGCTTCAGCTTGCTCTCTCGACGTTCCACAAACAAACATCGACCAACCATACGCGCCGGAAACCGGCTGCGCTCCAGTTACGTAACATCGGATCCCGGGATCAGCTCCGGTTTAGGATTGCCCAGACGCCGTGGCGGCAGTCGGCTGTGCTTGGCCCTGAGATAAGTGACGGAGAGAAATCGAGCAGGGTCAGTCAAATCCTCCAGCGCAATGCACGAAGACCCCGTTGTGGAGGAAGAACTTGTCCATACTTAAATGAACGTGATCCTGTCTTTGTCCACGCCCTCGTCATCAAGTCAGACATCTCAACACCTCGCTGATGAAGACATCCATGGCCTCCCCACCAAAACCTGCAATCGAGCATGTCGACAACATGATCCACGCCGACATCGAAGCTCTGAATGACACTACTGCGAAGACTGCAGCCCAGGAAGGCCACTCGGCAACTGATAAGTATGGCGAGCCCATGAAATTCACTCCCTTCTCCAATTAATCTCGCTGCAGATATGGCCACTCGCTGGTCAAGTACGACGCTCAGGCGGAGCGACGATTGCGCCTCAAGATCGACCTCTACATCATCCCCACCGTGGCTATATTGTATATGTTCTGCTTCATAGATCGTGCCAATATCGGCAAGTTTCCCCTTTGTGTGTCAAGAAGCCTCCGGTTCAGATTGAGGTCAAGGGTCCAACTTGGTGGACTTTCGCTAACGAGGAGTTTAGGCAACGCAAGGCTTGCAGGCCTCGAGGCCGACTTGGGCATGAAAGGCTACGACTACAACATCGTCATCACCATGTTCTACATATCCTACATCATCTTCGAGATCCCATCCAACCTTCTTTGTAAATGGATCGGCCCGGGCTGGTTCCTTCCAACAGCGACTTTACTCTTCGGCATCGCATCTCTTGGCACAGCCTTCGTCAACAACCTGCCACAGGTTTCGGGCGTTCGCTTCATCCTGGGAGTCTTTGAAGCCGGCATGCTCCCTGGTATCGCATACTATCTCTCTCGATGGTACCGTCGCTCCGAGCTCGTCTTCCGACTCTCCCTCTACATTGTCATGGCCCCTCTCGCCGGCGCCTTTGGCGGCCTACTCGCCTCGGCAATCTTAAGCCTCGATCATTTTGGCGGCCTCCGTCGCTGGCGTATGATCTTTGCAATCGAAGGCATCATCACCATCGGATTAGCCCTGATTAGCTACCTGACTTTGACTGACCGTCCCGAAACGGCTCGATGGCTTAGCCAGGAGGAGAAAGACCTGGCTATTTCTCGAGTCAAATCGGAGCGTGTCGGAGTCACCGAAGTTCTTGATAAGATGGATAAAATTAAGATCCGCCGAGGTATCCTGTCTCCGGTTACACTCAGCACATCGGTAATTTTCCTGTTCAACAACATCACGGTCCAAGGCCTGGCCTTTTTCGCGCCAACCATCGTCCGTTCGATCTACACGAACCACACGATCATCCAACAGCAGCTCTTCACGGTTCCCCCGTATATCGTGGGAGCGTTCTTCACAGTTCTCTTTCCCTGGATCAGCTGGCGCATCGACAGGCGACAGATCTTCTTTATGATCTGCGCCCCCATGGGCATGCTGGGTTACTGCATGTTTCTCGGCTCGACCAATCAGTCGGTCCGTTACGCCGCTACATTTTTCATTGCATCTGCATGCTTCGCAACCGGGGCCCTGACCAATGCCCAAGTCTCTGCCAACGTGGTCAGCGATACTGCCCGTAGCGCGGCCATTGGCATGAACGTGATGATGGGCAACATAGGCGGGCTCATCTCGAGCTGGTCGTTTCTTCCAGGGGACGGGCCGAACTACCACATCGGTAACGGTCTGAACTTGGCGACCAATGGAACCGTCCTCCTGCTGAGCATTGCCACTCTCATCTGGATGAAGCGAGACAACAAGAGGAGAGACACTTGGAATGTCGACGAGGAGCTTCGCGGCTTGTCCGAGCAGCAGATCGCAGATCTTGACTGGAAGCATCCTGCTTTCCGATGGAAGCCTTAGACCATCAAGGTCGCATGGGCAGACTTGAGCACGTCTTTCGGGGTAGCAGGGCAGTACATATGGAGATCAACATTAAATTTCAGCCCTTGTCTTTTTGAGTCGATTGAAAGATGCTGGCAACTGTCTCAAGTTCCGGATCACGATTCATTTGATGTGCAATGTTAATAATCCCACTATCCAAAATCCGGACGCCCTACCAGCATCAACAGGGGCATGTCTGCAACCTCCCCTACTTCGTGAAATACTCAAAAGAAATCAAAGACAAGAAGCGACATGCTCGGAACAACCATTTCCCTACAATTACACTAGTGGATGTTCCGGCGCGCTTTTTCACTGGGGGGGTTGGATGCACGTATCTGTAGCGACTCGAGGATCAGTGAGTGGTAACCCAACTTCCCAGACATGGGGGGTCCCGGAAAACGACTACACGCCACGTGCCCGAAGCGAGAAATTATGGCACATTTATAACTATTGTCACATCGAAGCTCTCATGTTTGTCGAGTTCCTGCTAATGAAACCCCCCAAAGGCGGCCAAGTCCAAGTCAAACCATGCATCAAGACCAGGTCCTGAATCAAGCAGGCTGAATTGCGGGATTTCCATCGGCATTGAGAGATGATGCTCAGAGGACGGGAGTGGCGCAGGCATCGCCAGAAGTCGTTCCATCGAATCTGTTCGGAGCACGCCGTCAGCACCAACATGAAGCTTTCGCAGCGTGGTCCGTGTCTCTCTACCTCTTAAGACTTGCAGAGTCTGGATACTCTGCCTGGCTACCGGCATTTGTACTCGATAGTATTCCAATATAGATTGGCATCGATTCCAAGATGGCTCAAAGCTGGCGTTGAGGACGTCTCTGTCAATAGCGGGACAAATACGTGTACATAGAAGAAGGATTGCGGCACCAATGGTGACTAGTCTCGGGTCAGTGGGCTTGACTTGTTCCAGAAATAGCGACGTGCTGTCGAAGAGGGTCCTTACAATATATAGAATGCCACGCAGAGCTGCGGTAACTGTCTTCAAGGTTTTGGTGGATGCTTTGAATCAGGTCGGTCGCCGTCTGAACGCAAAGATTACAAAGAAGTTTTACGAGATGATCATCCATAGTGCCGATAGGTTGTGTAGAAGACTGGGCCCGAAACCGGGCTGGATATTTCGTTGTCAAGTGTACAATTGGCCGCAAGAGCAGGACGCGAGTATACAAATATCTGCCAGATGTCGCGTTAGTCTCAACTATACATGGATCTACCTGCTGCTGGATATCTCCTCGCGTTGCTTCCATACCTGCAGTGGAGTATTTGTCGCTGAATCTCGACGCTCTTCTCTGCATAGCCAGGCCCCTCATCGGGCGGCGCTGTAGTATAACGAAGATAAGCCGGTACTTCGTTGGGAAAGTTGTCGAGGCGCCTGTTTAACGAAATGACATCCGACAGGATCTTGTCGACCCGAAGCTCGTCCTCCGCCATTTCTGTAACATTGGATTCCGGATGGCTGGAGTAAAATGTGGAAAGAATGTCATCTAAAATTAGGAATAACTTTGATGAGTATGCTAGCAACCCCAGCCGGGAAGGTGTCTCGCGTGGTTGAGTCCCCTCCCCCTGAAGGCGCAAAAACTCGTCGTCGATCAGGGATGGGAGGGGTACGTCCCATCTCGTCGATATCATGACTGGCCTCCCGAACGTCATGCTCAGTAGCCTGCATCCAGTCGCGATCAGCACACGGGGTGACGTTGCCATTTCGATTCATCAGTGACACTCACCTGTCCAAGACGAGGCAACAGTGCCATATTCTCCTCCTCATTTCTCGATCCACTTGACATTGCCCTGGCGGTTTGGGCCTCTCGACGTGAAGCCCCAGCCCTTGTGCCACTCGGATTGCCAGGCCGATCACGTTCCAGCAGCGATTGGCATTTTGTGCCGACTGAAGATAGACGCCGGTAAGGAGGAGCATCTGCACCAAGGGGATGGACATTGAATCGAGGACCTCGTGGTTGTAAATCCGCCTGGACCTTTGATAAAAGTCTTGTGCCATCGCTGTCTTGTTTTGGGCCGGAACGAGTCTACTAAACTGGCAGCCGAGAGAGAAGATGACGTTGAGTGTCGACGAGAAGATGGTCTGTTCCATGTGCGCCGAGGGGTCATGTTGGCTGCTGGTATCCACGTGCCCGGACCAAAGCAGTTGATATCGCTGCATAAAAGATGTCTTGTGGAGGACCGGAAACAGCGGGTGCACGAAGTCCCAAAAGCATCGAACAAAATCGTCTGCAGTTTGCCGAGGCGGATATAGAGTAGCACCGACGTCTCTCTCGCGTATTTCTTCTGCGATGGAAACCCGCGAACGCCGTTCAGAAGGGCGTGGCAGCGATTTCGGAGAGGCCGTGTCCTCGGAGGATTCGTGCCTCGGGGCTTCTCCACGACAAAAGCGTGCAAGAGCAATGGTTGAAGATGCGCCGTATAGACACTCGCCGTCGTCAATGGAGGAAACGGTCGCTAGACCGTCAATGTCGTCCAAGTCCTGCATCGTTCCTGGTGTCGGGACTCCGACGGAGGACCATGCTGCTGCTGTGAAGGAACGACTATCGCCGCTGCTTGAGCTGTTGCAGATGCCATTATCAATGCAGCCCTGGAGTATTTCTGCATTTTCAACCGCGACTAGATGCACGAATATCTCATTAGAATGACTGGGACCGCGCCGCGTACGTGTGCCTTCTCGTGGTACTCACTTGGAGCACTCCCCACGGTCTTGGGTAACTGAGTTTGTTCCAGCCGGCCAAGTCGCTCCTCGAACGCTGCGAGAGAGCTGTGAACCTGTCAATCAACAAATGCTTTCAGCGTCACCAGAACGATTCTTACCTCTGGGCACAGTGGGCTGGAGGAATGGCAGCGCTGTCATAGGCACAGTCGGCTGCGACACCCCGCCTGCTGCAGGTTGAACAAGCTGGGCGGCGGCCGTCGCAGCCGGTCTTTCGGACTTGACAGACCATGCAGGCCGTGTGAACCCGGCGACGCTTGGTCTGGCCGCCGCTAGCTGTCCTCTCATCCCTGCAGAAGGCGGACGGCCCGGACAAGGACGAAGTCGTCTCCATACTAGGCAAGCATATGCATCGGTGGCCCGCCTCGCACCGGTACGGAGTAAACGGGGGGTTTTCGGAGGAGGGGAATTTGGCTGATGCTCGCTCCGTAAAAACCCCAGAATCCCCAACATTGGACAAGCTCACTAGCAGTAGCGCAAGTACTTCGACTTGGACAAGTCTCTCCGCAGCTTGATCGGGTTGGTAGCGTAACCCTCCATCCGACGATGATTATCCCGGCATCCGAACACGGTCTGTCTGGCCCAACAGTGTATGTGCTGCGCAGTACCTACCTCTGCGCACCCCCCCCTGTGGGCAGGCAATTCAACACCGCCGTGGCCAGCTTTGGATCACCAACGAAGCCGCAAATAATAAATGTCAAATTGATTAATTCGAGTGTTGTGGACTTATTCAAGCTGCTATTCAAAGCACAGGGACTCAAATTCGCGGCTTGCATTTAATGCAGCCATTGCAAACCCGGTTCCAAGACCCGGGCCAGTCTCTTCCGTCTATTAGGATTAGTATTAATCTTTTGCTTCTTCCGAGGCTTGAGGCCTCCATTTCCGGGGTCCTGAGAAGGTTCTGTGAACGTTGGAGCACAGTGGCTGCATCCCAAGCTGCGGTGCAACCCAAAGCCCTGGAATGTGTTCAGGAGCGGATGACTGCCCCCAGGAATGTGGCCAACGGGGACACAATCAGGAAATGGTTCGACACGCGCTGTATCCATCACTTGCCACAACCTGACACACTCTGTATGTGGTGTTATGGGTGCACTAGCTATGGCGTGCAACTTGGGGTGCTGGTGATGTGGTGAGGGGGGCACTCGACAAGTGATCGGGGCCGGACGACAGATCCGGCGGTGATGCCTCCGACCCAGTAAGCCTGACACCAGGCCGTTCCGGCGCTTTCGAGACGGTCGGCGCACGTAAGCGCCACGGAGGTGCCGGCGACCCGGGGCTCGCGCCGTCTCGTCGTGGACGAAGTCCGCTTATCTTGCGCGTCATCATCCGGCCTCTGCTTGTCCCGGTTGATTGAAGTAGCATTTGCTTTGATAGCGCCATAGCATTGAGGTGGACACGAGGGTCAATCCAACGGTGACTGTGACAGCCGGGCAGCGCTGCGCAAGCACCTTTTGGATCGGGGCCGGTGTACCTCCTCACACCTAACATCGCGGTCATGAGGAGGCTCTTTTAATGAATGTTGAAAGCAGAGTTATACCATCGTAAAGCGTGGAGTGTTTCTCGTCTTGCCGATGTGCTTGTTTGTGCCGTTCAAATATAAGGCATCACTTGGAAGATCATGCAACTCAAGGTTGCGTAGTGGACGCGCGACATCGCAGGAGTGACAGGTGGATGCGGCAACATGGGGAAGGGCATGCTCTTTCAGCAAAGGAAGAAGAAACTGGTAGAAAATAGGGAGTAGTCATAAATACAAGAACTTTGCTGGAACGTGATGGCTTCAACGCCCGCCTCAGTCACAGCTCGGGCATGGGCATGTAGCTCCCTCGCGACGCACCCCGAGATGCACTGGAGAAAAGCCTCCGGACCCAGTCCTTGAAACGCTGCCAGAGCTCGCCAATCGCGTCCCAAAGGTAGGACAGCGACGACTTAAGGAAGTCAAACATGGTATCCCAAGGTATGAAGTAAACAGCTGCCGCGGCCGTAACGCCTAGCACCACAGCCGAGCCGGCTGCGGTGACAACAGCACCAACCTTGAGGCCCGCCGCCCCAAGCTCAACGGCCTGTATGCCGAAAGAATATTTGGCGTAGAAGCCAGCGGCAGCACCACTCGCAGACGCGCTGAGCTTGACCGTGCCTACGACGATGCCGACAATGGCTGCCACCGACCCCTTGACGTCGTCCCAGCGCGACTGGCGGGACATCGTGTCGAAATGCGAGCGGAGGTCGTCCTGCTCCGATGCAGTAAAATCGCTGCGACAGCGCGACCAGTTCGGAAGGCTAAGAAGGCCAGTCACCTTGATGCGAACGCCTCGCTCGTGGCCGATGACCAGTTTGTGATGCTTGTGGCGGTGAGCCTGCCACTTGTCGAGGCGGACGTTGTGATATGTCGACGCTCCATCGACAAAGAGCGCGGCCCCATCACGGCGAGGCACGCATCGAAGGATCTTGAGCTCGCTGAAGTGCGAAGGCACGTCAAGTATAATGTTGAGTACGACACCGCTGACGAGGACATTAAGGATGCCACGTTTGGGATGCAGGGCCATGGAGTCGATGGTGTCCTGCAGTTCGTCGGGCGTGGTGAAAAACGTGGGTGGTGCTTGAGAGAACATAAGAGCCAATCGTCAGCTAGGGCACAGGCAACAACGTGCACGTGAAACAAGTATCAGAGACGAGTACTCCCCCTTGTGACACCCCGCCTTACCTTTTCGCTTGCTACATGCCCTCTTAAGCCATTCCAAGCTCTCCTCCGAGGCCACGCAGATTGTCATGCTCCTTTTGCCCCTCTCCATTTTGCAGACTTGGGTAACAGCGCTCACCTCATCCCGAACAGAGTCCGGGGAGAGAGTGGAACCGGAGCTGGACCTGTAGTCGGAGGCAGGCATTGCTGTGTTCGCAAAGAGAAGTCTAAGCTCAACTTGATACTCACAAGCTGTGGCCGTAGCAAGTTGGGTGTACGAGTGTGATCAAGCGACAAAGACAGTGTACTGTTGAGACATACAGCACAGGTTCAAGTTCAAGGACGCGTTCAAGGTTGATGAAAGAGAGAGACAAAGAGGGAATCTCCACGACATGCTGGAAATTGTCGAGGCTTTATATAGAGGGTATTCATACCATTACAACACTTTCCAACTCGACCTTGCCGTCTCGCACGATACCCCGGCATCTCGGCGTTCGCGTGTGAGGGGCACTGATGCAAGGTGATTTCAGCCCACGAATCACCTTGTCTCTCGGTGACTGGCCGTCTGCACATGGAGCCGCCTGCCGGTGTATTGATGCGTTAGCTCTATGCACAAGGAAGCATTGGGATAGAATGGCAGGGCTGATGGCTGGGCGTAGGCGTCGAACAGCGACACCCCGCCACACCTTCTTGCAAGTCAAGCAATGAAAGGGACGTTTTCTGGCCTTTTTGTTGTATACACGTACCCCATCGTGATTTGAAAGACGCAGCGTTCTCCGTTTTCCCACGTCGGGCGTCCAGTCGTTTTGTCGTGCAACTCGCGCACCAAATCTATTGGTCCTGGTCTGGTCCTCTCGCTTCTGGCGGTGAGGCTGCAGTTGCGATAATAATACTCAACGTACATCGCTGCCCACTCTGCCGTAGCTGTCCTCGCGGCCACATCCGTTACAGGATGGACAGCAAGCATTGTACGAGTAGTGCCTCTGCGCCAGGACAGCTCCAGAAGGATTTTCACCATTTGTAAACTCCCTCTCGGTCAGCACCTCTGCCGCCATTAATTCTCCCTATGGGCCAGAAATATGTCCTCTGCGTCTGTAACGTACAGCAGGGGTCCGACCAATGCTGGGTGGGAGACAAAGAAAAAGATCATTATCGACATATGGGAACATCGCGCGCAAAACTACCAGGACTTGGTGAACATACTACGCAGAGAGCACCAGTTCAAGGCTACGTGAGTACGCAACATTGGCGACTAGCCCTCCTTCGAGCTTGCTCTTACGCGTCGAGGGACCATGCCTGCCCAGGCTCTTGGCGATCCAGCTTGAACGCGATCTGAGTGAGAGCTGAGCGATCATGTGCTATTAGGAAGAGAACGTGCGCCATTCATTTCAAAAATTGGGACGTGCCGACATATAAGCGAACCAGTCCATCAGATGCCCAAGATCCCTCGCCTCAGGCTGGGAGGCGGCGCAAGGCTCCCCTTCGGCCGCCACGCACCGAACCGAGACCACGACAGCCGCGTCGCCTCATCCCAAGTCCACTGGCCAACCGACTTCTTCGACCGAACGTGTATCGCCCCCATGAGCTCATGCAGAACTCGATCGACCGGTTCGTTACATCTGTTCACGGAGACGACGTCCAGTACTTCCATCTATTACAACTCGCGGCCCTGGATGACGGACTGAGTTGGGACAGGGTGGCCGATCTATACTGGACCGCTCGTAGGGCCTTCTGTGCGGCACGCGTGGACACATGCAAGGCTGCTTTGGAAGAGGCTCACAGGGAGCTGCGAATCCTGGTCCGATGGGGCAACCCAGGGTTGATGCGCCTCTTGGACTGGAGTATGAAACCGGCAGCGATGCAACATCTGGAGCGTCCCGGAGTTTCTTTGCCCAAGAAGCTCCAAGATGCCTTCTTTCGCTACTTTCTCCCACAGTTCTGGCGCACACACATGTCACAAGCTACATCGCAAGGACGATCTCAGGCTCACCCTACACCACCACCAACAACAAAATGAGCAAAACCAGCATCCGCTGTCCGAATACTCTTTCGTTGCCGATTTCCTCCTGGAGCTGGAGAAGCTGTTCCATAGCGACTACGGTAAAGAACACCCGCTTCGGGACATGCTGTTTGCCCTGTGTCAGGTGTCCAAGTCAGATATGCGAGAGATACTTTCACTCGGGGTATCTCGCACGCTGCAGACGATGGCACCACGTGCCATCACGTCAAGCAACCTCCCCAAAGTATTGCCGTGGTGGACGGGGAAGGATATAAAGAATAGCAATTACCGCTTCGAAGCGGAAACCCGTGGATTATGGGAGCCGCCGGAGGGGTTCATTGTGTATCACTACGGCGAGGAAGGCGTGAACTGAAGGAAGTGAGATGTTTGGGGCGACCTGTAATAGAGCATTCGCGATCTCGGGGGGCTGCTCAATTTTGTGGAGAATTATGCTATAAGGAGCTGCTGTAGCCGCATCACTAGACATTGAGGATGTCATTGACTCTAGTGACAATCTAGCAAGGACGAGAGAGAGTACCTTGATCGTAGAGGCTCGCGACTCGAGGATGCACAAACTTCGACTTTTGCTCCTCTTACATGTAATGGTGCCGCACATGTGCAGCGACCTCTGCCTAAACTGGAGGCATCATGTATGAGAAGTCCAGTTCTTCTGACAAACTTGGCTTATTACAAAGACAGGTCGAACATTTTTTGCCTCGTCTCAGCGCGCAGTCCTCCGGGCCGCGGCGGCCGCGGCCTTCGAGGCAGTCTACCAGACATAACATGTGCTTCCGCCACTGCAATCTCCTCGCGTCCCGCATGCACCTGACGTCGTCACGGTGCCGGATTTTGCGGGAACCGAACCGAATGTCGGACTCGCTGAATCAGCATCGAGGTAGAGGCGGCGTTAGGGTCTGAGGCCGGTGCTGTGCGGCGGCGCGAAACCCCCGGTACGAATGCTTCATGTTTGCACATGTACTGATGCTTCATTCTTCAACTGATCCTATGGGTCCCAAAAATCGAGCTGGATTGTGCCGAGAAAGATCCGCAAGCTCATAAGTCCTAATTATTGCGTGAATAGGGGGCGCGTGTCATGCTGGCTGCCAGAGACCACAGGCTTGTTTGGTTGGTCGAGATATGTGTATATGTGATAACCTTGTGGTCAGGATCTGAAGCTACAGGCCACAGGCCTGCAGAGAATGTATCGTGGCCACTCTTGCAGGTTGAGCTACGCCGGCTTCGTCGTGCCGGTAACTATATGAGGGCGGCCTCAATCTGGCGCGTCGCACCTTAGAAGCATGCGTAACATCCTGTAGGGCTGTCTGAACGTCTGATAAATTACCCATGCCAACGAAGCTGTCATAGGCGTAAGACAGCTGCGAGCCCCTGGGCCGGGAAAAACTTACTCCGCTAGCTATAATAAGCGGATCTTATCTTTTATCTTACCTTAATGAGCCTATATTTTATATCGCCTTAAATTTATAAATCTTTAACTATTCTATATTATAATTAGACTGTTAGACTACCTAGTTTGACGACGGCATCTACATACTCTGAGACACCCCTGCCCACGGGTGTGTGTGTGAGCGAGGGCACGGGTAGGCGAGGCAGGCAGGCGAGAGAGTGGCTAGGCAGGGCAGACTAAAGGGGAGAAAAAGAGAGGAAGAAGGAGCATGACATTTTCTAGCTAGTTAGCAGGAAGGTGGCCCCTTTATAGATGGCTGCCACACAGCCTGCTTGCGTGGGTGTTGTCTTTCCTCGCTAAACTATATACCCTAAGAGACACCTGTGCCCCCTAATACATATATGAGAGAAAGAGGGCACGAGTAAGCGAGGTAGGTAGGCGAGAGATAGCGGGCTAAGTAGGGTAGACTAAGGGAGAGAAAAAGAGAGGAAGAAGGAGTATAATATTTTCTAGCTAGTTAATAAAAAGGTAGCCCCTTTATAGGTAGCTGCTATATAATCCACTTATGCAGGTATTATCTTTCCTTACTAAATTATGTAGGCGCATTAGCTTAGTTTAGTTATGAGGAAGATAAGAGTTTTCTCTTTTAGCTATTATTATAGCCTCCATATCTATTACAGCTAGTTCCCCCTATTATACTATAATAATGTAGAGTAATTAAGAGTCCTAATTTCTATACTTAAGTTCGCTTTAATTTTAATATCTGCGTTTAGGCATAATTAGTAATAAACAATTTTTAATTATAAAGGTTACTTTATATTATAATAAATATAATATAGTAATAAGCCTTAAAGCTGCTCATGGGATACTATCCTCTTATTATGCCCCACCTTTACAGGCTATAGCCACGTGGCCTTTACGAGGCGGCGTATTTATTTCGGCGAAGCCAGATTCCCAGCTCCGAGCATAGCCCATTACAGACACGACCTTAAGTCCCATACGTTAGTCTCGTCGCTACTAAGGCACAGCTGTTATAACTATTTCCTACTCTCAAAAGCAATGGCCTCTTCGAACGCGCTAATAATTCCGTCGTAGAGCCCATTCACGGCTTTAGGCGAGCTATCGGTCCCAGTCCAGATTGCTCCATCCTCTAATGGGAACAGCGTCTGCCGCAGGGTCTCGGCGAGCGGCTTGAGGGAATGGAATTCGGGAGTAAACTCAGCCAGGATGCTCCCAAAGTTATCTTTATCCATATCAATAGTCTTCCGTGTCGCTATTTCGTAAAAGTTTCCCCTGCTCCATCGTCGAAGCTTGCTTGTCCTCGGCGGATTCTCGGATCGGTTTGATATTATAGTCCACAGGAAGACATAGAGAAAAGACTCCAGGTCGTGTCGGTACCTGTGAGGCCTGCTCCTTAGAACGCCAATTGCCATAAAGGCTCGGGTGCCGGTTACTTCGCTAGGTGTCCTCGGTCCAACAGCTAGATTCATTGCGACGTCGAGATCTATTAGGATCCCTTTCGGATCCCCCTCGCCTTGGCTATCCGTGATGATGATGTTCTCCGCAGATACATCCTGGTGGAGAATTTTAGCGTCTTGAAAGAGTGATCGGTGGCCCTTAACGGCATCGCGGAGAACTTGGAGCAGTTCTAGCATAGTTTTGAATGTGCGAAGGGGCCTGCCGGCGGGAGAAACGACAACGCAGGTGAAAATGCGATTCTCTAAACACCTGTTGGTCTCCTCTGTATGTTCCACGATGCCCTTGGTACCGCAAGGGAGTCGCTGTTCTTGCACTCCGACCGCTTCAGATTCCTCTGTCTGGTGCTGCCGAGTCAGAAGTCTTCTGTACGGGCCCCATCGGAGACCTTGGCGCAGATTTGCTATACTGTCAACGCCCTTGTGATAGTCGAGGGAGACCACACCCCAGACGTTTTTCTCCTTGGCCAGCTTCAAAAGCTCCTCCTCCGGACGGTCTAGGGCCGGGCGCCACTTGAACTTGACGACGTATTCCCATCGATTTGAACCCAGCATTTTGGCCCGGTAGCAAGTTGTCCCTTCTCCAACAAGCTCTTGAGAGAGCGCAATCGGTTGGTCTTCGAGATAGAGTTTTCCCAGGGAGGTCAGAGCGGCATCTTCAAGCGTGATGTAGCTGCCAGCCTCATCATTATCGATGATGTCGCTCCTTCCTAGGTCCCTATCCGCCATCAACCGGTAGCTGCGAAGGATGGAGATAAGTCGTGCAAACTCGGTCTGAAGGTCGAATACGTCACAGCTGTATATGCCAGATCGATCAAAGACCCATAGCTCCATCAGCGTCCCACGCAAGTAAAAGCCATGCAGGAAGAGCCGCGTGGGCTGATTGGCGAAGACCTTCCGCGCGTGTCCGCAGAGAGTCAGAAGTCCATCTTGATAGCTAATGGAACTATCCCGACAGAATTGGCCAATGACCTGGACATCGCGCCATCCATCCTCTGCGCGGGGTTCGAACACGGTCGAGAGCGTTAGAACGAAGAGTGTACTCTCGGCTTTAGATAGTGGGTGGCAATATGTATGCCATACGCCTCGAGCCCCGTTAAGTTCTTCCGATGAGAAGCTCGAGAACCACTGAGGAAAACCTTCGGCCGATAGAATAGCTAGTGAAGGTGGAGAGCGGTCACCGACTGCTCCGGCTACCTTTTGAACCATATGCTCATGGACGGAATCGAACTTGGCGAAGTATTTGTGGACAAACCCGCTAACGGGTCCATGGATGTAGCCATTTATGTCATCGAGGGTCTCCTCTACCGCTACGTCCGTATTAGAGACGTGCGGGCCGTTTGCGTCGGGTTGGTTGGCCATGTTTAAGGAGAACACAGGGTAAACTCAGTAAGATGTGCGCCGAGGTGGGCAAGCACGTGGAAGATCGGTCTGAACACCACTTAGTAGTCGCCGAGTCGTTTTGCAGAACAGAGGTTGTATGGTATGGGATAGAATAATCGTAGGGGTTTGAGGCGCTAGCAAATTGAAAGAGTGCTCTTGTCCTCACTAGGTAAAATGGGACGAGAAGGGACGGGGAACGAAAGGTTGGAATGGACAGCAAGCGAGAGGGCTCCAGGGCTGAATTCGAGTGCACCTTGGATCGGTGTAGAAAATGGGACGCGGGGCATTAGAGGGGAGTGCGTGCGGGGCAATAACGGGGCGTTATAATTACCTCAGCATCGCTCAGGCCATTTCTAAGAAGTCTAAAAAGGGCTGATTAGTAGTTGGTTAATAAGTCAGCACCCGTACTTATTTAGTATATTTAGCCAGTATTATAGATATATTAAATAATTTAGTTAAAATATAATAATTAAAATGCGGGTAAAAACGCGGTCGCAATGCATTATGTTAATATTCATGAAGGTGGAAATTAGGTGCCGGAGATGGGATATGCCCGAGCTAGGGCGTGCTGACTTAGTTCATTGGGTTATTCCTACTCGGTTTTAGCCGCGTTGTCCTAATGCTAAATGTGTCTGCCTTCTATTAACGACTGTTCGTACACACTTCGTTTTAGAAGTGCTAGGCTTGCCTCCTCCTGTTTATTCCATGAATTTGTGTGCCATTGTAAAAAAGTTCTGATTATGTCCTTATGCCTTGGCTGCGTCGGTGCGCAGCACCATGTATGGTGTCTTCGTACCTCTAGTCCCCCTGCCATCAGCTTCGTCTGTGTGCTTCTCATCCTTCCCCCAGGATACTTGTATGCGCTATTTTTATGCATATAGCTGATTTCGTTGCCTCTGCAGATTTTTAATTGTTAGTTGTTAGTCGACCGTACCACAATTCCGACATGGATTCTTGCATGAGTTAATAATACTACAGACCAATAACTGCACGTTGGTAGTTGTTGGTCGCCATTGCTGCCTACGTTAACCTAGTATGGAAGGTGACTCTTGGATTGCGTGTTTTAAATAAGGACAATGAATATTTCCTTCGGTGACTCATATTCTGGTGTGGGTGGTGTCCTTGGAAGATTATATGGCTGGCAAAAGTCCCTCTATCTTGATGTGAAATCTGAGAAGTCGTCCTGTACTCGTTGTCTCGCCACCTTGAAGCGAAAGGCCAGCTTTGCTCCCCGAGTTACTCATCTATAATACTGGTCTCTTGAAAAAATGGTGACCTTGATCGATACCTTCGTGCCCTCCGGCATCTACAACACTCTACCTCATATCCATGATGTTTCCAATGTCCCCATTGACCACTCCAAAGACCTTGAAGACCTCCGCATGCTCCTGGTCAAGTATGAGGTCCCAAATGACATCTGCGTCCGTTTGATCCACAAGCACTTCGACACCCATGAGGGAGAAGTAATGGTCTTCGAAAAGATTACACTCCCAGCACACGGAAAAGTTCAGACCATGAAGCCTGTCATGCCTTCAGGCAACACCCAACTCCACGGAATCCATTATTTCGTGAACGATGTGGGTGACCTCCAGGCCTATGAGTACGCCAACTGCGACCCGCCCGACATGACCACCTTCGAGTCCTTCCTCGGCGACTTCTGCCGCATCGTCTTAGAGCGGGGTCTGCAGAGCAAATTCGGGCTCAAGCTCAAGCGAGGCGACGAGCTGGACCGAGCCGGATGGACCGAGTTCGAATTCCACCAGAAGCGCAGTACCATCATGCTCCAGGACGGAATGCCCATGCCAAAGGGCGACTTCGACTGCAGTGTCTCGACAGAGTGGAACGCGATAATGACCAACGATGGCACCAGAACATGTAAGCACAAAACGACGTGCAGGCATGGGTCTACTGTCTGCAATCACTGCAAGCATTGCAACAGGCATGAGGTCGCGGGCAACTGCGGCATCGGTGACGATGGCTTTGCGACGGGCTTCTATTTGGGTGGGCAGAAGGTTGTGCCAGGAACTCCGATCCACGACATTGTTAGTGCACTTGTGGTGGCGCTTTAATTGCTTGTGAAACTTTTCGATTTCGAATTAGCACTTGCACGGTACCCCGGTTTATTTTAGACGGTAGCTCAGAGTTTCTATAGCTCAGGTGTGTCGATTATAGACGTGATGCGGCTCGTGTGGATTAATGGACAAAAGCCAAAGCTTATACTTATAGTGCTAGCAGTTTGCTAGGGTTTAGGAAGTAATTAATATGGCTATTATAATAGTCGAGCAGTCATTATGCACATTCCGTTAAGCCTATAGTAACCTACCTATAATTATGAGTTCACGCCTATATAAGTATAAGAGAATAGTTACTAAGTACCTCTAG
>PKSG01000109.1:0-16345 GCA_002916505.1 Tolypocladium paradoxum
GCGGCGCAGGTGGGCCGGCACAGCGAGCGGCGGGCGAGCTACGGGCGCAGCATGGTCGTGGACCCGTGGGGGGCGGTGCGGCTGCGGCTCGGGGGCGTGGTGGACGCGCAGGGCGAGGCCGAGGACGGGGCCGTCGGGGAGATTGGCTTCGTGGACATGGATGTGGGCATGACGGACCGCGTGAGGGAGCAGATGCCTCTGCAGAGACGGACGTAAGTCATGTCCCCGTGTCTGATGGATGGGTCCTCGTCAGAGGATGGCAAGGGCCTCTGAGGAGTGAGCATGTCGGGCTGACGGAGCGACGCTGCAGGGACGTGTACCCCGAGTGCAAGAGCGTGTACGAGTAGACGGCCTCGACTTGTACGCACGCGAGCATGTTCTAGATCAGGTGGACGGGCGCTGTCGAGCCAGCGAGGGCTTGGATACATGCATGGGAGAAGAGGAATGGCCGTGCATACATGCACGCAGAAACACGAATGCGCAACTTGGCACAAGAGCCTCCCTCGCACACAGGGCGGCCCTCTCCCCCGGATTCCCGAGCCCTCGGGACGACCCACCAAGGGATCCGCGGCGGCGGTTTGTGCAACCCGAGGCGTCGCATCGTCTGCCTGCCTGCACCTCGCCTTGCTACCCGCGCACCCGCGTGGTAATTAATTAGACTCGTAGGCGAGGCCAGGCGATGCGGATGCTCGGCGGGAAAGCTCGGGCATCGCCGAGGGCGAGGGCGAGAGGGTCCCGAAGCGCGTGACGGTCAAGAGTCGCCACGGGCGCGAGACCTGTCATGGCGCTGCAGCTCCATTCAAGCCAATTTTCACGACTCGTCATCACCCCAATTGATACCGTACAAGTGCAGGGCAGGAAGCACAAAGCACACATCCTCCAGCCTCTTGTCTCTCCTCGTCGTCTCTCCTCGCTGCGCATGGAACTCCAATATCCCCCACGTACTTGTAAGCCCGCCAATCGCGGACCCAGGCCGCCTCGCCAGACCCACCCCCTTCCCTCTGCCACCCGTGACCCGCGTCCTGCCCGTCCCGACGCTCTGGATCCATCCATCCCGGGGCGCTGGGCCCTGCATTAGCGCAGCGCAGCCCCGCCCACTGGAGCCAAAGCGGTGCGCATTCTTTTGCTCGCCGCCAAGCAAGCTACCGGCTTCGTATTTACACACCCAAAAGCAACCCCCAAACATCCACCCGCTATTATTATTAGAGCTTGCTTTTTAGGCGTCGAGAAGCAAACACGCGCACACCTACGCCGAGTCAGTCAGTGCACACGGGCAATCGACGCCACCGACCGATCGAGATGCCAGTCTGAAACACGACATCAACGGTGTGCCAGCCAGCCACTGCCACTCCCATCAACACGCCGAGTACTACGGTACCTGGATGCGTGCATGGAGTCGTTGTACAGATACCCACCTCTCAGCAAGCCACACCCGCTCCCAGCAGATTGGCTTCACCGTTGTTCACTGCCCCGTCTGTCCACCGACGTTCCCGTCGCCTCGCCTCTTCAGCCTAGCAGCGCACGGTCCTTTGGAATACGCAACCTGACCTCCATTGATTCTATGCTAACAGAGTGAAAGAAAAAGGCAACGGCCATCTAGCTGTCCCTTGCCCCATGAGTGCACTGTATATCTCCCTCGAAAACTCAAAACCGGTCCGTTCTCGCCTACGCACTATACAGCGTCGAGATTAAATAGGAAAGGGGGTATCATCCGTCCGACATGCCGAGTCCAGCCCAGAACCTGATCAATCTGGCCGGATTCTTTTGCCTCTGCCGTCTCGCCAGCAGTCTGGCATAGGATAAAAGTACAGGCAGCGGGCGACGACATCCCTCGCGCCCGTGCACCCGCCTGTCTAGTTGTCCGCTCCCGCGAGAGAGCTGCACCTAGCAAAGGACCGGGGAGAAATCGAAATAGGGGACAAGAGACAGCGAAACAA
This sequence comes from Tolypocladium paradoxum, assembly GCA_002916505.1. NCBI lineage: Eukaryota > Fungi > Ascomycota > Sordariomycetes > Hypocreales > Ophiocordycipitaceae > Tolypocladium > Tolypocladium paradoxum. The sequence continues at coordinate 1,938 of PKSG01000109.1, forward strand.
GCCAAGCCAATCCCCAACAAATCTATATGCGAAGTGTCCACTCCATTCTTGTCCGAGCCCCCAGTCCCATTTTTTGTGATCCTGTCCCAAATCCCACAACCGTAAAGTAAAAAGACGTAATCGCTGCTCAGCCGGGAGCCTCGTCTCCGTGTCATCGTCACAGTCCCGGGCGGGCTGCTTGACTATCGACATGAACCCCGTTGTTGGTGCCCGATCCCAGACATGTCGCGAATATCATCGGATCTGCATTCCAGAGGGTGGGCACCCCCTTGACACGCCTGTCTCCATGTCTCGAGGCGCGAAAAGATGAAATGTGACGAGAAAAGATGGCCTCCCCGGCAAAAGTAAATATTAAGAAAAAGAGACAAAATGGAAAAGGAAAACAAAATCAAGATCCCTGAGATTCCCCGTCTATGATTGAACGCCGTGCACTCAGCCGTGTTGAGGGGGAAAAAGCAAACAATCCCACGCGTGTACTGGAAATACCAAATCGTGGAGTCCTTAGGTGAACCGTTTCCCGGTGTTCTTGCTGCTGATACGCAAGAGGTGGCTCCGAGCCGTAGTGTATACAGTAGACAGGAAGGCGAATTAAGAAAAGGTCGTATCGGAAAGCATTATACAGTGATGGTACAGTCGAAGACCGTCGAGGCCAGAAGAGAAGAACAGAAGTGGCCGAGAGACCGGTCGAGGTTGGAGATGCGCAACACAGGTGCTCACACATCCCGTTCTGGCGTTGCACATTGACGAGTCCATTATCGCGGCGTGGGCTTCGGCGGCGGCTTGGGAACGCCCGTCGTGTCATAGGCACCGCGGCCCATGTTGCAAAGGCTCGAGTCTGGATGCATCATTGTGATGGAAGTCGTGGTGTGGGGGAGATGCGCGTGTGCTGTAAGCCGAGATGCTTAGTTAGCCGAGGTGCCACTGTGACCAGGCAATGTGGTGCCCAAGCTCAACCTCTTATACATGACCACGCAGCAACCAGAAAAAGGCAATCAAGACAGAGAATTGGGCGAAGCGACGAGTGCGGCAAAGAAAAGCGAGGCAAGCGGGTAGAAAATAAAATCAAGCGACAGTGACTCACCGGATCAGGTGTCGTGGTGCGACCGAGGTGAAAAGAAGCTTGCCCTGGGACAGGCAGCGGAGGCGGATTGGTAAGGAGGCGGTTGCCAAATCGGCGGCCAGGTTACGAGCGTCGCCAATAGTATTGGGCTGTTTCGGAAGCGCAGCTGAGGCAGAGCAGGTCGTGGTCAACAAGGCGAAGTAATCGGCACCGAAGCGTTGGAAAGGCGTTACACGAGGCGAGACGCTGTCGCAGGCGGCTTGTTGTACAAGAAGGATTCTCGGCTGGTGACAGGCTGTCGGCAGGAGAATTTATAGTTGAAGGGTCGGCAGGTGCGCGGCGGGAGTTTTCCTGTGCGCGAGGCGATCTTGTTGCGTTGAGTGATGTGGTGGTCTTGTTTCTGCTGCTGCTGCGACGGATAGGGGCCGACGTGGTCCGTAGCTGTTCAAAGGTCGGGCGACTTGGATGAGTCGCGCGAGGCGGTGGTAGTAGGTCAGTCAGGCGCAGGCGCTGGGCAGGCGGATGTCCCCGGGGACGGGAGGTGAGAAGTCGAGAGACAGAAGCGTGTGGCGCCAGTCGGTGCGAAGCAGGCGAGTGGGTCGGCTAGAAGTCGACGGCGGTGGGTTGCTCTCTGGTGTACAGGGAGGGGCGAGACGTGATGGACGATTATTAGGCAGTATATCGCGACAGTAGGCGAGGGAAGGAACAGGCGCGCAAGCAAGCAAGCAAGCAAACAAGCGGGAAAGGAAGAGCGTGAAAAGAGCCGAGGCGGCTGACGATGGGGAGGAAAGGAAATCAAGAGGGAGAGGGAGCTAGTGGAAGGGAGTGGGAGCCGGGCGCTTTTGTACGATACAGGCACAGCGAGGACTGGCAGGCAACCCAACATGAGGTGAGGAAAGAACGCACCCAGCCAACCATAGCCTCACTTCTGGGGGAAGAGTCAGGGCCTAACCTAATTGCTAGGTACGGACAGGTACGAAGTAGCCAGGGAGGGAGGCAAGGAGGAAGGAAGGGGGTCCGCGTTCTGGCCTTGCTTTTGCCGAGCTGGGCCGGGACCTGGGACTGGAGCTGTCTGTGCTTGCCGCAGGAAGAGGAACGAAGTACCGTGCCTGTACCTACTCGCAACAAACAGTGCTTCTGCAAGACAGGGCAAGGGACGAGCAGACACGGCAAGCAAACGGCCTGCATGAGGCATCTCAGGCGCCGGACGGCTGCAAACCCAAAAATTCATCGTGGCTGGCGGCCCAGGGCGCTGGGAAGTTTCTCCCGTCCTGGGAATGAAGGGACAAGAGGAGGTATCCGCACCCCTTCTCCCAATTCCTGGGCCACGCCGGGCCATGCATCATGCTACACCCCTGTCGCGAGTGGCGCCTCAGTTGGTACCTGGCCGCTGCTCCTTCGGGTCAGTGGCACGGCGGCACTGAGGGACCCTGGTCCAGCCCGCCCAGCGGCAAGGCACCTACGAGGAGCTACCAACCTGGAGGCAGAGCTGGCTCGCCCCGTGGCCCGCATCAAAACACTGGTGCTGGTGCTGGTGCCGGTGCTGGCCTGTTGCTGGCGTTTGCTCGTCATCGATGCTTCACCTCGCCATTTCAGCTCCCGTGCCACGGACCACGGCACTGCACGGTAGGTACCTACCTGAGCTCCTGCACTGGCCCTGGAGCTCCCACGCAGGTACGGCACCCAGGCACAGGCGCAGGCAAACACGCAGCCAGCCAGCCAAGGTGCCATGACGCTTTTCCGGGGGGTGGCGTTGCCAGCTCCAGCCAAGCCAGGGCCCCGGTTTGCCAAACGGCCCCAAACAGGGGCAAGCGCCCTTCCGCAACGGGTGCCTGACAGGCCTCCATTCTGTCCCTCTCCCCAGGGCTTGGGCCGCTTGGCCAGGGGGGTTGACCGTTGGAGTGCGTGCTTCAGGAAGCCGACTGGACTGACTCTTTCAGGGGGCCTGGACGTAGCCTGGGGCTGCCCTGGCCGGGCAAGGCTGTTTGTTGGCAAGCATGGAAAGCAACCACCGACGCAAGCAGAGCAAAGCAACAAGTCAGTCAACGGTTGCCTGCCGCCTTCGTGCTGGCTGGTGTTGGTGCATGCGGCCACGAGAGGAAAATCATCACCGTCCGCGGATCCATCCATCCATCCATCCATCCATCCTGCTTGCTTGGACCTACCCGAGGTGGACGTCCACCCCGGAGTGACCGGACAGCCAGCTGGAGCTGGCCACCGTCAGCCGTCGGACCTGTTTCCCTCGCTTCGCCCCCATGCCAATCAGGCGTCGCCGGTTTGCTGGTGTTTGCCCACAAGGAAGTGACGGCACGGCTCGATTCGAGCGTCGTGGTGTAAGTGCAAGCTGTCGTGCGCCGCATCACAGCCCGTTCATCCACCCGGTCATCCGTCCGTCTCTTCAGCTTCGCTCCCAGTCGGGGGTGCAGCCGCTCACTCCCGCGCCCGAATCCAACCTTGCGTCTGTCTGTATCACGTCGCTCGCCGTCACCCTACCAATGCTCCTGTTGCTCGCACGCGGCGCGGGCTATTCGTGACAACCTTTGTCCTCGTCTCCCGTCCCAGCCCCTTGCAAGCACTTGTACGGAGCAGTCACGGTTGCGATTCCCGACGACATCTGATTAGCTCGTGTACGAGTAATACGCCGGCCCCATCTGCTTGTACCCATCGTAGCTGTCATGGGGCTGCTCCGGGGCGATGGCTGTCGTCTCATCTCCCGAATGGGTACGGCCTCTTGTCCCCCATCTGGCGGGTCAGCCAGCGCCTGGCATGGCGGCAAGTGTCTCCACGGGCGGTTGCAAGCGCGATTGTACTCGTAGCTGAGAAGGCTCAAGGATCGTCGAGCTGTCAGCCGTTTGGGTACGAAGTAGTGACTTGTCAAACAGCTGCCAGCCAAGCCAACGACTGGGGTTGACGTGTTGGCATTGCGTGTGACGGGCGTAGGGACCGAAAGGCGCACGCTCCGAGGTGGCCTCGAGCATCAGTGCCTCGTCCAGGCTGCTCAGATTCTTGGACCACGCTGCTCCTGGCTGGCATTTCCAGCACGTTTCGAGCCTTGCGCCTCCATTTATTATTGGCCTTCAGGGTCCAGCCTACTAATAAAAACTCTTTCCCACGTCTTGTCTGCCTGACCGTTGCTTGACTCGACCCTTGCGTTGGCTTGGGGCTGCTGCTCGGTGAGCCCGCCGTTTGGGATAGGCTGGCAACTGCCACAACAGACATCCGTCCGCGTCTCGACGGCCACTAGGACCAACACTATGTGTCCTTGTCGCCTGATTCGACCAACAATGCGAGAGTGCGACCAATGCGTGCTGCCCGTTGTACGAGGAGGCACAGCTTCTATTGTTGTTCTTGTACCTAATGCGCCATGCTGGGTCCACGATTTCAATGCCAGTGGGGGCCTGTCGTCGGCTGAAGCGCACCATTCAACGAGCCGTTGATGGAAGTACAGTAATTAATCAATCAGCCCGACTCGTCCACGCCATGCGCTCTCCCTCAGCCCTCCGGGCCAAGGTTGGCGTCACGTCCGAGCCTTGCGACTGCTCCGGGCAGACGGTGTCATACCTGTCGAGCATAGGGTTTCATGACGAGGGTGTACAACCGAGGGCAGGGCCGAAATAGCACGGCCATAGCACAGAGAGGCACGAAGTAGACGAAAGTCGGTGCCATGTTCTTGCATTGCGAGCCAACTCCCCGAATCGGGAGGATCCTGTCGTGCTCGGTGCAGAACCACGCGACAACCACATGGTGGCACCGCCGTGAGCCATTATTAGATGCTGGCTCCATTTGCATGCCTCATGTACCCGTACTTGGCAAGCGCCTCGGAGTATTCAAAGTTGAAGATGGGGCCTGGTGATATCGCCAGAGATCTGTTCGCGTGGCCGTGCAAGTTGCAACGGTGGCAGCCCCGACTTGGCCGAGGCTGGCCTGGAGTCCCCAGGGATAGGTTTGGTTTGTCGAGAGGCGAGCTTTTCTCAGCTTCTGGCGCAGCATGTTCCAGCTTGCCAGTCTCGCGGATATCCTGACATGAGTTATTAAGTGCTTGCATTCAGCTCTGTACACCCACCCATCCGTGTTGTTTTCGGCCATCGCCTACTCCGTAGCTTCTGCGGAGAAGCTCTCAGCACACACGACCGGCTCTTCCATGCATGTCCACAGCGCAAGGCAGCAAAGGCACAGGTCATCACGGTCGTGCCACCATTGAGTGGTTGGTTGGGTTTCGCACAAGGTCATAACGCTCGGAATACTCTTGAAGGATCCTTGGCGCGTTGGGGCGAATCCGACGAACCCTGGTGTTTCATGTCCCGGGACTCCCGTCCGTGCCATTTGCTGGCAGGGCTCACCCAAGCGGGACGCGTGGCGTTCTGCGCTGGGCGAGGGATGTACACAGAAGCCTTCTAGAAGTAATACTCGTAGACAGCATGGATTTAATGGATGGATGGATCATGGCTCCCGCCAGGGCCCCCCTGCTCCTGCAGTACGAGGAAGCAGGTGTGTGGCGGTTTGTCCAGAAGGGGTGTCGATACCGAGACCACTGTTTCTGGGCCCTCAAGGAACCTGGCGACAGTACGAGTAACGCTTGAGCTCCAAGTTTCCGCCCGTCATGGCGGCTGAATGCTCCTCAATAGCACACATTGGCTCGGTTGCCGATTTCTTCTTGCTGCATTTCGCATCGTCGTTTTGCTGTAGATGTGCACGGAGTACAGAAGATAATTGGCCCGTATCCGTACACATGCGCAAAGTACGAAGTAGTCCGTACCTTACCTTACGTGAAGAGGCACAAAGTACTCGTTCTCGTCGTGCTCTGTAACTCGTGGTGTGCTCCTCACCGAGCCAGGCTTGCGAAATTGGCAGCCATGCGACTGACACCCACGTTATTACGGACTACGGAGCACTCACCAGCCAATTGACATCCTGAAACAAAGCCAATTTGGCTCCTCGGTTCGGTACCGAGTACCTGCTAGAGGCAACACTTCCAACAAGGTATCGGGCGTACGAAGTACTCCGTAGAGCTCTCGACCGGCTGTCGCCAGGACATACTCCCTGGATGCCGTGAAGCCGAGAACACATGTGGCCCAGAACGTGTTTGCTCCTCTTCATCCCATGTCGCAGTCGCGAGCGACTCGCATCACCGCTTCAGCGTCGATTTCAACAGCCCAAACTTTAAAGTTTGTGTGGCCCCATCACCATCCCGTCCCAGTCGTATTCGGCAAGGCCTCAGCCGTCTACAAGTACGAGTATCTGCTGGAGTGCAGCCCCATTTCCGTTGACTCAGTTTTCCGCATCACCTTGTTGGTCAGGGGAAGTGATCCGATGGGATGGACCGGTGCCCAGGAACAGCCAGCCGATCATGGCACAGACCTCAAGGAGTAGCGTTTGGCATACGAGTATGCAGCTGGGTTGCACAGAAAAAAAATGATTCGTGATCCATGTTCCGGACGGTGACCCGGCGGGACGGCAGAGGGCTTCAATGGACGCCCGGCCCCCAGTGCCGGGTCACCGCAAGACTTGCTTGACTCGCTTGAGCAATCGACAGCTCGTTTGTTTGCAGTGATCTTGAGGCTTGTCGTCGTAACTGTGGCGGCGCAGAGCAGCCAACAAACATGCGAGGCCTCCTTCCGGGGGCCCAAGAACAATTGACTCTCGCTCTCAACGCGCTCTGACTTGGGGTTGAGATCAATCACTGCCACAGTTTGCTCCAGCCCACCAAAGTTTTGACCCTCCTTGAAGTGGTATCTGTTGAGCCATTGTGCAGAGGTCCCAGCATCGCATCTCCAGGGCCAGGTTCATCAATGGGGTTGCCGCCCAAACGGTCGGTAGGCCCGGTCATTCGCTGGATGCGGCGGATCAGATATCAAAGAGGATCCAGGATCTGGCATTGCTCCATCACGCGGCCGCAGCTTCTCTTGTGGGCGACAAGCAGCGGCTGCCTAATCACGGCAAAGGGGATCGTGCCGGCCGGGCTTGTGTACGAGAAATGGACCGGTCTGTGGACCATCGTCATTCCGCGTCGGCCGGCAACCCCAGACCATCATCCACCTGTCGGTTCCACCAGCATCGATAGGGGAAGCTCGCTTTGTGGCCCGCCGGGGAAGCTTCCGCCGCTATGCTCTTTGTGCATTGGCATCGTTAATCTTAAAAATTTTTCCATCGGTAATATCCCAGAGGGTCTCGACTCTCTGCGCAGCCCAGTGGAGACTTGTGCCAGGGTCACTAATCAGGCAAGTGGTCTTCTGGGAGCTCAATATGCAGGATGAGATCAACTCACCTTGGAACCACGCCGCCAGGGCATATGTTGTGGTTTGCAAGAGATTGTTTCATGCTTCTGTTCAGCGGCCGCGGTACTTACCGGTTCCAATTCTGGTTCCAAGGGCTTGCGAACTCGTACTACCTATTTGGGGTCTCGTTTGGAGGCCTGGCAGGCTGAGCGGACCTCAGGATTTGGGAAGACTATCCAGTTCATGTGCCGTTACCCGTACTCTCGTACCGGCCAGGCAATGGCTGACGGTTCGGTTTGCCAGCATACCTAGGTTTAATCGGGCTGTGGCGTGTTGAACGGCAAGGAGCTGGTGTAAGTATTGGGGGTGTCAATGCTGGGTGACTTGGGGGTTGGAACTTTTTGACAGTCTGGCTGAAACGACAGGAAAGTCCGCTGATTGGAACCCGAGTTCCTTCTTGCTTCAAGTTTGAGTGACCGTGCTGCTGTGCATACTTGTAGCTGGGTACTCTGGAGGACGCAAAGATCTCTCCTGCTTCATCTATCCGGTTCAGTGCCAAGGACGTAGAGGTAGGCACACTGCAGAACGAGGGCGTCGCGAGGATCGCTGCCACTCTCGAGGTGACGCAGAATATATATGTGTAGATGCAGGATGATGACTTCCTAGACGCGAGGAGCGACGGAAGCACGTCCTTTGGCATTGGGAGTTGCTGTCGTTCGACAAAGCCGTCATCGTGGCCCAGAGCCAGTCAACCTTGCACGACCGTACACAAGATGACCCAAGGTACCTAGTTAGTGTATACAGACTGCGGCTAGCAATTGGACTGCAAAGTACCTAAAACAACATGCATGGTAATCATCAATCAGTATTTCGGACCTTCCAAACAGGTTCTATTAAGATAGTACTTCTAGAGGTCGCTACTGGCAGCTGGTTTTCCTGTACTTCCCTAACAGCGTCTCCTTGCCAGAGCTCGGGCCCCAGTGCCCAGTCAGCCTCATTCACCCCGCCATCCGTGACGCAGCTCCGATCCAGCGAGATGCATACAGCTTCACCTCGTCAACCGCCTCGCAACCAACCCACCGCTCACATCCGCGGATCGGCAACGCCGGAGCACCCCGTATAGCGAAGCGCACAATGTCAATTATCCAACAGCACACCAGCGCGTCGCTGAGCGATGCCTGGCGCACAATCAACATCGATGCCCTGACCGAGGACTCGAGCGTCAACTTCGACACCTCGACGCTGCACCCCCCACAACCAGAGATCACCGAGGCCGAGGTGCGCCAGCTTTCGGGCCAAGTGAGGCAGCTTCTGAGAGGAGGGGATGCCGAGGGTGCCCTGAGAGGGTGCTTGGAGACACCTGTCTACAACGGGACGGACGGAGCAAAGGTGCGTGGGTCGCGTGGACGTGGTAGCGCAACCATCGCGCGAGCTATGGCTGACATTAGGTTGCAAAAACTAGGAGGCGCACTTGCAAACGATCATCGAGGTCCTGCAGTCCATCAAAGCGAGCGACATGAACCCCTTGCTAAAGGGCATCTACGAATCACCCGGCGGAAGCGAGTGCTTGGACGTGCTTATGAAGTACATGTAGGTTGTCAGTCCTCGGGGCATCATCCTCAAGCTAACTATATGCGATCGTAGCTACAAGGGAATGGCTATGGGACACCCCGGAGGTGCTTCGAAGTCGCCCTCAAAGGTCACCCCACAATCGACCGGCGGCTTCAGCCAAATCGGCTCGCGACCAGGAGCATCCAACGAGCCGGCGTCGGGTTCCATGAGCGTTCTGTTGAGCTGGCACGAGAAGCTCGTGGAGGTGGCTGGGCTGGGCTGCATTGGACGGACGATGACGGACTGGCGAAGGGTTTAGAGGGACCGACATATCGTGCGTCGATGTTTTGCAGCAACGGCGCATTCCAGACGAATAAATGAACATAGGGGCCATAATTGGCATCCGTGATTATCCTACTTGGTACATGACAGCGTGGTCATCTAGCCACCTCGACAGTTGGTTGTAATTGTACAACATGTAGCGGCCGGTATTGCACGGCTATTTCTTCTCCAAGATGTCCTTCAGGTTAACCTCTCCAGTGCCTCTCGCAAGGGGCTTTGGCTGGTTCGCGCCTTCGCGCCAGCCAATCATGTAGATGATCCTGAAGGTCGCAGGGATAGAGCCATCGGGGTTGCCATGGAGCTCCCTATAGATGGCTTCGTTGGCGAGGAGAACGTCTCTTCGGATAGGGCCCATCTCTCTGCCCAGAATCGCATTGTTCTCGCCCATGGCTTGAAGGTCTTGCATCAATGCAAAAGTATCGGGGTAGTCGACGATGATGTCGTCGATGTCCACTGTCAACATCTTGAAGCCCGCCTTTTGGAGCAAACCACCAACATCCCTCACGTCTGCCAGCGGAGACACATGAGGGGATAGGCCGCCTCTCCTCTCCTGTTCTGCAAGCTGAAGGGATGTCCGCAGCTCGAAAAGAGTGTCACCACCAAGCATTGCCCCGATGAACGGACAATCGGGTTTTAGGACGTGGTTGATCTGGGACAGGATGCCTGGTAGGTCATTGACCCAGTGCATGCTGAGAGAGCTCAAGACCAAGTCAAAGGACTCGGCTTGGAATGGGATTGTCTCTTCATCCTCCAAGACCTGTCGAGTGATGTTGAGTTGCTTGTTGAAGTCGTGGTCGGCATCGCGGTAGAGAAGGGTCTCTGATGATTCCGCAGCGACGAGTTCGGATATTCGAGTAGCCAGTGGCGGAGACGCGGGCTTGGAGGGGTCGGGATCTGGGTTCTCTTGGACCAGGGCTCGCGCGATATTGCACGAGTTGGCGCCCAGATCAAGGACTTTGGGGAAGTGTCGATTTATATCCTGGATGCGTGTCAGCCGCGTGACGGTCAACAAGGTCTGTAGGCGCAGACTCACAAGCAGCCTCTCCGAGAGTCTCAGGGCGACTTCATCCTTCAGGTAGTCTGCTTGACGGTTCTCTTCGGGATTGGACGCCGCGCGCTCCTTCTGGAGCCACTTCGTGCGTCGATTGAAGACTTGGAAGCGCGGAGCGCCGCCGGACAGAACCGCATACGTTCGACGGCTATTGAGGGCTGGCGAGGGACTGCTGAGCAGGGACAGCCTGTGCCAGCGCTTGGCCATTGCTGAGGCTGGCCACGCGCATGCTGACATCACATGCTAGTCTGCAGAGCGCATCCACAGACACCGACAGGCGCGACGTGAGGTTCGCGATGGGAGGCAGACGAGGCTGCACCGAGTCGACGAGTTGGACGGCATTGGTGGAGTGAGCTGGTCATCGAGTCAACCATTGGAGGACGTCGGTGCACGGACCAGCCAGTCCCGCCAGTAGCTGCCTCTGGACCGCTGATGGCAGAGTCCAGCCCACTGACATGAAGGGGATGGCTCAGCTCCATCTCCATCTCCGCTTCTGGCTGCCAGAACTCGACATTCGCATCGTCGCAGGCAGTTGTTGATTGCAATCCGGCCCCGGCTCCACAGGAAGCCTTGCGGCGCCGATCTATTTCCGTCGACCGTTGCAGTCTGCATGCGCAACCGCTGTCGGCTGGGACGTTCCGCTGCAGCCACAATCTCCGACCCGCCCGCGCGCTCGCGATCGAACGACGACGCCTGTCGATGAAGCTGTTTGAGCCAGTCTGCCCTCGCCGCTCGACTATGCGATCGATCTGCTAGGCGACCGGTGTTAGAAAGAGTCTGCCGCGGCTCCCCCTGTCCACGCCGAAGCTTGCCTCGAGGTATATACCTTAAGGGGGATCGAGGTCCCGGTGGACGCCCACGATGTCGACTTCAGGATCCGGCTTCCTCGGCCGCTCGAGCAGCAGCAATGCCAATATGCGCGGCCTCGTTCAATTCATTGCCGATTTGAGAAATGCCCGCGCCCGTGAGCTCGAGGAGAAGAGAATCAACAAGGAGCTGGCCAACATCCGCCAAAAGTTCAAGGATGGCAACCTCAGTGGCTACCACAAGAAGAAATACGTTTGCAAGCTGTTGTACATCTACATACTGGGATGGGACGTCGGGTTCGGACACCTCGAGGCCGTTAACCTCATTTCGGCCAACAAGTACTCTGAGAAACAGATTGGATACTTGGCCGTGACCCTTTTCCTCCACGAAAAGCACGAGCTGCTACACCTCGTGGTCAACAGCATCCGAAAGGACCTCCTTGACTACAACGAACTGTTCAACTGCCTCGCCCTGCATGCGATTGCAAATGTGGGAGGCCGGGAAATGGGAGAGGCGTTGAGTGGGGAGGTGCACAGGCTGCTCATTTCACCGTAAGCGTGCGGCCCGTTGCGTGGCAGCAACAGCTCTAATCATGCCGCAGAACATCCAAGTCCTTCGTCAAGAAGAAGGCTGCTCTGACATTGCTTCGGCTTTATCGGAAGTATCCCGACATTGTGTCACCACAGTGGGCTGAGCGGATCATCCACCTCATGGACGACGCTGATCTCGGTGTCGGGCTCTCCGTGACGTCCCTGGTGATGGCACTAGCGCAGGACAACCTTGAGCAGTACAAGGGAGCCTACACAAAAGCTGCGGCGAGGCTGAAACGTATCATCATTGACGGAGAGTACACCACCGACTACCTCTACTACAAGGTCCCCTGCCCCTGGCTTCAAGTCAAGCTTCTCAGGCTCCTGCAATACTTTGCTCCCTCTGGTATGTTTGACTAGCCACGACATGATAGACCTCCGAGTAACCGAATTCTCTAGACGATACCCACGTTCGGCAGATGATACGAGAGTCCCTGGAGAGGATCTTGAACCTTGCCATGGAAGCCAACAAGAATGTCCAGCAGAACAACGCCCAAAATGCCGTCCTCTTTGAGGCCATCAACTTGATCATCCACCTGGATACCGAGCATGCGCTCATGAAACAGATCTCATCTCGCCTTGGTCGCTTCATCCAGAGCCGGGAGACCAACGTGCGATACCTTGGCTTGGAGGCAATGACACACCTAGCCGCACGGTCAGAAACTCTCGGCCCTATCAAGCAGCATCAAGACATCATCTTGGGCTCTCTGAAAGACCGAGACATTAGCGTGCGTAGAAAGGGACTCGACCTCCTTTACAGCATGTGTGACTCCACAAACGCGCAGGTCATCGTGGGCGAGCTACTGCATTATTTGCAAAACGCAGACTTTGCGATTCGCGAAGAGATGGTTCTCAAGATTGCCATTCTCACGGAAAAATACGCCACCGATGTGCAGTGGTATGTTGACATATCTCTACGTCTTATTGCAATGGCTGGAGATCACGTCAGCGACGAGGTGTGGCAGCGTGTCATCCAAATTGTGACCAACAACGAGGAGCTTCAAGTCTACGCGGCGCAGAACGCCCTGCAGCACATCAAGTCAGACCACTGTCATGAAACGCTGGTCAAGATTGGAGCCTATATTCTCGGCGAGTTTGGCCATTTGGTCGCCGACCAGCCTCGTTGCAGCCCGATTGAACAGTTCATGGCTCTCCAGGGGAAACTTGCCGCCTGCTCTCCCGGCACGCGCGCGATGATCCTCTCGTGCTTCATCAAGTTTGTCAACTTGTTTCCTGAAATCAAGCCACAACTCCTTCACACCTTTGAAGTTTACAGCCACACTCTGGACTCGGAGATGCAACAGAGGGCCTGCGAGTATCTCACTCTGGCAAGGATGCCTACCGATGATCTCCTGAGAACTCTCTGCGACGAAATGCCACCGTTCCCGGAGAGAGAATCTGCACTTCTATCCAGGCTACACCAGAAGCACGCCAACACTAGCGACAGGCGGACGTGGGTCGTTGGAGGTAAAGACGCCAATGCCGATGGAACCGAGCTTGGCATGGCAAAGGCTGGAGGGCTTAAGAGAACTTTCAGCTCAGCCGTGCCCCTCAACGGCGGCAAGGCAAATGGCGCGAACGGCCAAGTGAATGGCGTCTCCGACCTCGCTGGATTGGATATGAACGCTCCCACTCCAGTGGAGCCAAAGATGCTGAAAGTACCAAACCTCGCGAGTGCTGCGCATCTGTCACCTGGGTGGGAGAAGGGCTACGACAAACTCATGCTGAGGGCCGACGGTGTGCTGTACGAAGACGGCCAACTCCAAATCGGCATTCGCTCCGAATACCGCGGGCAGATGGCCTGCCTGATTGCCTACTTCACCAACAAGTCCCCTGGACCGATGACCTCCTTTACCACAACGTTGGATCTGGACGAGAGCGAAAAGGGCAAAGTCACTTGGGATGTGAAGACCCTCCCTGACAGCACCATTGTTCCAGGAGGACAGTCTCAGCAGGTGACCATGTTTGAAGCAAAGAAGATGTTTGAGAGGAGCCCGACCATCCGAGTCAGCTACCTGGCTGGTGCCCTCCAAGCTCTCACTCTCAAGGTTCCCGTGGCCGCACACAAGTTCATGGACCCGGCAGAGCTCACAGCCGAGGACTTTTTCAAGAGATGGAAGCAGATAGGTGCCGGCGCCCGCGAGGCCCAAGCAATCTTTGGGCTATCTCCGGGGAAGAGTAACGGAAGGGAAATTACGGAGCAGTTCATCGCCTCGACAGTTGAAGGGTTCAGATGGCGGCTGCTGGACATGGTAGACCCCAACCCCAAGAACCTGGTGGGAGCCAGCATCCTCCACACATCAGAAGGAGGCAAGTTTGGCTGTCTCTTGAGACTGGAGCCCAACTACGCTAGCCAGGTAAGCGGTTTGAACGCCGGCGTGATAGGTGCCGACACTAACGCGAAGCTGCAGATGATTCGAATGACTATCCGAGCAACCGACGAGTCTGTACCGGCTGTGCTGTTGAAGCTTATGCAAGAGCGACTGTCTCTTGGAAAGTCGACTGCACCGGAATACCGTGAATCTTCGTCTCGGGAAGAAATCTCAGATGCGTTTGGCAACCTGACGGTCAATCAATAAGGCCACTAGTGGTTCTGGCTGACAAGATATTCACGCACATATGAAATGAGATAACCGAGCGGGCATGAAAGCATAATGGCGTTTACAGGAGGAGTGTCAAAGACCGATTGAGCACTCCACTAAGTCCCTGGCTGTGAAGAGAGGCAACTGTAGCGCTGTGGTTCGCTAGGAAAAGGGGATCTACAATGTTTGTCCCTGGCTGGAACACACGGG
>PKSG01000109.1:21901-33637 GCA_002916505.1 Tolypocladium paradoxum
TGTTTGCCTGGCCACGGGCCCGGGGCGGCGACCCTGGCCGTCAGCAAGCGACAGTACACGGCAGAGTGTGTTCGGTATACATGCAGATGGTACATTGATGTGCCATGAAGGGTTCTCAATTTACACCACAAGTTCTATAATCACCGGCCGTCTTAGTAATACGTCGTTCTCTCCAAGCCCAACATGAACTCCATTTGCCCAAGTCTCGCATCATTACGTGACACAATACGGCCATCCTTTACAGCCACTCACTCCTCATTCATGGGCCAAAGACCAAGGCGCGGACCTCGATGCTCTCGCGCCCCTCGGCGTCCTCCCTCGTCCTCGGGTCGACAAAGGCCGAGTGAGGCACCCTGCCGCCGACCCTGGACCCGGGCTTGAGCGACTCGCTGTCGAAGCACTCGAGCAGGAGGCGCTCGCTGCCGGTCATGCCGCTGAGGTAGTACCACTTCTGGGCCGGGTTGTGCCTGATGGCGGCCGTCTGGCCGAGGTAGCCGTCCGGGTAGCGGTGCTCGATAGAGACGACATCGGCGTCGTCGAGGGTGGACGTAGAGGCAAAGGCCAGGGGGAAGGACTCGACGGGCGTCTTGTTGAGGGGCCGCCAGACGTTGACGATGCGGTAGCGGCCGGCGAGGATCCGCTCGGCCTCGTCGGGGAAGTACCGGCGCACGCGCTTGGCGACCGAGGGCGCGGTCTGGTCGATGTGGACGCGCATGACGGGCTCGCGGCGGGCGGCCAGGCCGGCGCGGCGGATGGTGTGGTCGAAGATGTGGACGCGGCGCGAGCCGGGGATGGCGTCGAGCAGCAGGCGCTCGACCTCGGGGTAGTAGTTGCGGGCGATGCTGTCGTCGTCGATGAAGTCGGCTTCCCTGGAGGGCGGCAGGCCGGAGAGGACCTGGAAGGCGTCGCGGTCGAGGGAGAAGTCGGCCTCGCGGCCGCGCAGGTCGTGGATGCGGGTGTCGTGGGCGGCGTCGGAGAAGTTGCGCTGGGGCTGGCCGGGGGGCGGGGCGTCGACGAAGTTGAAGGGCGTGGCGGACTTGTCGGCGGGGGGGTTGTAGTAGTTGAGGGAGGCGGTGACGTCGCCACGGGGGACGGCGGAAGCGATGGCCATGGTGTTGCTGGGGGTGTGAGTGGGATGAGGTGTAAGCGGCGGCTGAGGAGGCGGAGTGAGGCTGTCGTCGGGTTATATGAGCGTGTATCTGCGGCTTATGCTAGGCGTTGCTCGCCAGGGAAATGTACATGCTTGTATGAGGCTGTTGAACGAGGCACGTGCGGCTGTTGATGAGAGTGGTGGTGATGGTTGGTATGGTATTGAGAACAACGGATCGCGTGCCGCCTTATATACAACCTCCATTCACGGTCCTCCAACGCAGACACGATTTCAAATCAAGATCGGCGTCAGCGCCCTCGTCGGGCACGAAATGCACATCATCGGGCGCGCAATGGGCCTTTGTAAGGGATGCATGGATTACTAACCCCCGGATGGGCTGAACGGATGGCGTGCTGCGGGAGGCCCGAAGGCGATGGGGAGCGAGCCGGTCGGTATAAGCGCCGTTAGTTGAAGCTGAGGGGCATCTAGGGCATCTACGTTGTTGATAGGCAAAGGCGGGGGACTCCGCACAGTCCCCCAACGCGCTCCGACACTGTAAATCGGCGCTGGACCCCCTGTAATACAGTGCGGGCCGCTGCACCCCTATTTGGCCCGCCTCCATCCAGCCACACGGACCTAATTTACAACTCCGTCTTCAACACGCATCTGGCCATCTCGCCCACATGCGCCCAGAGGCACGCAATCTCGGCGCCCAACAAGCCCGTCTGATAGGCCCGCCCGGCTGTTTGATCGCGTCCGATCTCTAGCCATCCTGGCCGCCGTCTGATGGTGCGCCGCCGGGGACGCATCCCGTGCGTATCCCCACACCGCGCATCGACAGCCGGCAGCCTGAGCAGTGAGGGCTCGCTCTAGCCTCGCGAGTCACGGCCAGCATCGCGCCCGTGATGCTCTCGCCCCAGGGCATGGGCATGGGCCAGCAGCAAGCCGCGGACCCCGCGGTGGCCGTGCCCGCCCAGGGCGGCTTCGTCGTGCGGCCGACCCTCCCCGAGCGGGACGTCACCGCCGACTCCATCGAGGACGCCTACGTGCGCTTCGTCTTCTACTGCAACCCGGCGCTGTCCCTGGCCGCCGACACGGAGAGCCTGCGGGAGGCCTTCCGCAGTCCGCCCAAGAGCGGCGGCAAGGCCTTTCACCCCTTTGCCATCTACGGGCTGGTCCGCAAGTTTTACGCCAAGGAGATTAAGACGTGGACCGAGTTGACGACTATGCTTGGCGTCGAGCCGCCCGACCCCAGCAAGGACGAGAGCTCGCAGAAGATTGCGCAGTACGGAGTTCGCCTCAAGGTAAGGTTCATTTGTCCGTGTGCAATCTGCTTACAGAGACTCATGCGCGCAGAAATGGATGAACTCGATGCACGTCCGGGCATTCTTCGAGTACCTCATGGACATACCAAACGACTACTGGACCAAGATCCCTACTGACCCCAACCCAATCGCCTGGCCTGTCCGCGATGGCGTCGCTGTCGAAGATGACATGGCACTGAGAGCGCTTCTGCCGCACATCCGCCCCAAGCGAGGCCGCAAAAGGCCCGAGGGAGACGACGCGACCGGCTCTCCGGCCCAGAGACAGCGTCTGTCGCCATCCGCTGCGGTAGATGACTACCGGCACGGACTGCAGCCATGGTCGGCCCACCCCGATGGGCGTCTATCGATACCCATGGACCCAAACCGGCCACAGAATGGGGGCAGCTGGGGACAAAACGACAGCCTTCAAACACCGCTCAGCCGGTGGCCTCAGTCAGCCGTCACTCCGACGTCAAGAGGCACATTCTGGGATGACGCCCTCGAGCCGCGATCGGCCCTCACGCCGTCCCGGCCGAAGCCTCCCAACCATAGACGGGGCGCCAAGAACGTATCCTCGGCGTGGAAACCTGGTGGCAATGATCCCGGTGGGAAACAGCGAGGAAGGCCGCCGACGATTCGCACCCCGGTAGATGGAGCCAGCCCTGCGATGCAGTCCTGGACGCCCACGCAAGCTACAAACGCCGGAGACCCCAACTTTACCGGGCCTCCTCAAGAGATGGATACTGGCTACCAGCCCACGAGCCACCCTCAGATGAATGGGCAAAAACCTCCTACTTCGATGCCGCACCCGACACAGCAGCAGACTCAGACCCCTCAAGAAGGATCACGGCCGGCGAGGCCCAGCATATCTTTACAAGTCCCAGAGCGGCAAGGCGGCTCAGTACGGCTGGCCACGCCGCCAGCACCAGCACCGCCGCCTCCGCCTCCGCCTCCGCCTCCAGTGGTGACGGTGAACGGGCAGCACAAGGGCGGGCAGCAAGCAGCCCAGCAAGGGGCTCCTCCGCAGACTTCGCAGAACCAGAAACCCGACGACGGTTGGCAGAGGTTCGCCAAGGAGGCGACGGACGCCTACGAGCAGGCCAGCAACGTGCCCAGCAACGGCTGCGAGGGCCCCGAGAACATGCCAGAGTACTACTTTGAGAAGATGGAGGACCGCACCAACGTGGACGCCCTCGTGGCCTACTTTGTGCGCTCCATGGCCGACTCGGAGTGGATCGACACCGAGGGCAACCCCGACGAGCCGGCCGGCGTCGAGGAGTCGACGGCCATTGTCAACGCCATGCTGCAGAACATGTACAAGACGTCCACATCCCCGCAGGCCTTCCTCATCAACCTCGCCGCCCTCGCCGGCTCCATGATGCTCGTGACCACGCGGCCCAAGTGCGTCCGCATGGACGAGAACGACGACTCGTACGTCTACAAGTGCGACTGGGAGTACCGCTTCGGGCACGTCAAGGGCGGCTTCACCATGCCGCAGTACGTGCCGCGCACCATGTGGAAGAAGCCCAAGAAGGAGGCCGAGGCCAGTGCGGGCGCGGATGCCGAGGCTGGAGGGGAGCAGCAGGAGACGCCGCTGTCGTCGGACGACTGGAAGCGAAAGTACCAGGCGCTGATTGAGGAGATGGTCAAGCGCGATAGGGAGCTGTCGAACCTAAAGGATAAGGTCATGTCAACGCTGGGGCGGGAGTGGATGGAGCCGTGATACCAATTTGATTTCTTCTTGAGTTAGGTTGATGGGGACATGGAGTACAAATGCCGACGATGCTGTGTATGAAATATATTGTACTATACTAGGGGTCGACGAGGTCGTCTCAACGAGGACATGGGTATTCATCACAGCTGTGCCTACAATTCGGTGTTGCTATGGCGGGCCGAGCCTCGGATGAGGCGGCATCGGACTTGCGCGTCATTGCACACACGCCTTTACCGTCCCCGCCCAGCGCTCTCATTCCCCAGTGTTCAATATGGCAGAAAAGTCGGTTCGCTTGCAATAGTCCCGGAACGAGGTCATTTTGAGGCCAAACTAAGGTAGAGAAGAGTCAACGGCTCGGAATAGAATACGGCAGCGGCCTGCAAAGTCGCTTACCTTGTCTGGCTTGACCACGCTCGGGTCAGTTCCTTGGTAGCCGAAATCGAAGGCGAAGAGCACATTCTGGCTGAACTCGTGGCCAAGGCCGCCCGGGAGCAACTCGCAAAACGCCTCGTACGAAAGCTCATCGTAGCCGCCGTACTTTAGGTTCTGGGTTTCGCAAAGGGTCTCGAGGTACTCGGACCACGAGACGTAGTCGCCCACAGCGAAGAGATTGACGCCGGGTTCGGCTTCGGCCACGGCCCTGACGCAGAGACCAAAGTCGTTGCGGACGTCTCCGAACGGTAGACCCTTGTCTCCGGGGCCAACGCCCGCCATTCTCCAGGAGCCGTCGGCTTGCTGCGCGGCGAAATCAGAATCCGGTGCGCCGGGAGGAATACCTGCAACGGAATCACATACCTTCTTTGGAGTCGTGGGCAGTCCCCACTCCCACGGGACCTGGAAGTAGATGGGCGCCTGGACCTGCGAGAACTTTCCGGCGAGAGCAGGGAGACTCTGCGCGTATGCAGCCGCCTTGGCCTTGGAGTCCATGTGGTACAGCGTCGTGTACTTTCCGCCGCTCGACCTCGTCGCATCGGCCATGGAGCTGAAGATGTATCGGCTGAGCCCGGGTACGGTTGCCGCGGCATCGGCGATGTTTCTCCCATGCTGCAGTTCGACGTGGTAGCAGTACTCGACGAGCTCCTGGCCGGGCTTCTTGTTGTTGTTGCTCTCGGGGTCCTTCCAGATGGCCCAGAAGTCGGTGACGCCGAAGATGACGTCGGCGCCCCGGAAGGCCCGTTTCAGGGATTCTACATCGTCGAGATCACCTTTGACGACCTCGACGCCCTTTGCTGCCCACTCTTTGGCGCCGGCCGAGTCGGGATTGCGCGTCACGCCGCGGACTTTGCAGCCGGGAGTTGCAAGGTACGTGTCGGCAACAGAGCTTCCCTGCGGCCGTTTCGTTAGCACCAATACATGCGGTATCTTGGGCGAATTAAGCCCAAAAGCCAGGTAGGGGGTTGGACAAGGACGCACTTGAACACCGGTGACGCCCAGGATGACGATGAGTTTCGACATGTTGTGCTGGCAAGTCGCTGGGGGCTATTGAGAGGGATGAGGTTGTTTGTGTAAAGTAACTTGGTCTGGTCCTCTTTGAAGATCAAATACTGCTTGAATTTTAAAGACTCGAAACTTGGACAGGCTGCCATTGCTGGTCTACTTATAACTTGAAGTTATAAGGCTCCCAGACGCACAACTGGGGTGATGTCAACATTCGGTAGCATGTAATTGCCACTATCAGCACTCCACTTTTGCCTGTTTAATGTGCGACAGACCAATAACCGAATTAGGTTAGGCGATTCTATGATCCATTTTCCCTTTTAGGAAATCTGACTCCATCACATGCAACTAATTAATAATAGTCCGAGATGCACTCCGTACACTCAACATCCACCACCGGCATGAACGGTGAATGCAACTTGCAAAAATGTTTGAATTTGTAATGCACGAAACTGTTTGAATTTGTAATGTACGAAGCAGGAATTTGTTTGTAATACATACATACAAGCAAGGAGCCTGACAGTCGGTATTGTATTTATACCTGCGCCGCCCGCTCTAGGGATCGCGTCTTGTGCATCGACGGCAGCAACTATACCAGCATCGACCAGACCTCCCCTGCGCACTCTTATTCCTGAACCAAAAATGCCGTCTTCGGATAGCCTCTCGCTTGCCGACAAAGTGGCCGTTGTCACGGGCTCCGGTCGAGAAAACGGCATCGGGGCCGCCATCGCGCTCGCCCTGGCCCGCGCCGGGGCTCGTGTGACGGTCAACTACGTCTCCGAGTCCTCTGCCTCGCGGGCCGCCGAGGTTGGCGCGGGCATTGAGTCTGCCGTCGGAAATGGCAGAGTCGCCATCGTGCAGGCCGACGTGTCGACCCGAGAGGGAAGCAAGAAGATTGTGGACGAGACCCTCGCCGGCTTCGGGGTTGACCACATTGACATCGTCGGTAGGCGCGAGGCCGTCTCCTTGACTCGGGACGCGAGAGGGCTGCCGTGTTGCTAATGTTGAACGTTTCTTCCCAAGTGAACAATGCGTCTGTCGTCACGTACGGGAGCATCCTCGATAGCAAGCCCGAGGATATCATGAAGATGTTCCAGGTCGCCGTTGTCGGGCCAGTGCTTCTCCTCCAAGCGGCCTATCCACATATACCACAGCACGGCCGCATCATCAATATCGGGAGCGTCGGCTCCAAGCTTGGGCTCGTCCAGTTTCCCATCTATGCCTCGGCCAAGGCGGCCATGGACCAGCTGACCTTCTCCTTGTCCCGCGAGGTACGTCTGCCGAACCAGATCTCTGCTCCTCATCTTTGGGCTCGACATGTGGCCTTGCTAAACTGTCCACAGATTGGCCGCGACGGCAAGAACATTACCGTCAACACCGTTGCGCCCGGCCCTGTCGTGACGGACTTGATGCTGCAGGTACCAGAGGTCGAACCCATCAAGGACTATCTCCTGTCAATGACTCGAGCTGAAGAGAGGGTTGGAACAGTCGAGGATATCGCAGATGCGGTGCTCCTTTTGACCAGTGACAAGAGCCGCTGGATCACAGGGCAGTTCATTTCGGTCAGTGGTGGTATCAATGGGGGTTAGGCGGTCGAGACATGCGGTGGTATTCGTAGTCCATGCTTAACAAACCCATGGTCATTTGCTATTTGCTACTCAGCATGTCAAGTGCCTTCAGGAGCCATAGATGAGCGCTGCCTGTTGTGTGATATCCTCGGCCAAATCATCCGCAAATGGTGATTCCAACGCGTTCACCCAAAGCACCTCTCTGGCGATTTCAATCGCGTCATTGGCCAACTGATTGTGCGTGGCCGCCATCTCCCTCAGGAGCTCGTGCATATACACGTCTCTTCCCTCTCGGTCCTGCAGTAGCGCAGCGGTGACAAGCGCCCATACCTTTAGTTCGTGGTGTTCGCTGCCCAACAGCCTCGCATGCGTGGAGACAAAGCGAGCGAGAGCAATTTCCAGGGCAGCCCGCTCGCTTGCAAACAGCGAGAACATTTCCTTGAGCCTCGACATGAGCATGAGACTCACCAGCCGCACCATTTCCCTAGCTGCAAGATGGCTAGAATCCGGCTCAGAGTCCAAGTCGTTCGGAAGCCTGGGCATGGACAGCAAGAAATGAATGCAAGGGCCAATCAACGTGATTGCGTCAATGTCGCGCTGCCAGAACGAGGCAGAGTGGCTCTTGAGATTCACCGCATTGGCGACTGAAGAGACCATTTCCAGGGCCTCGCCAGCGGGAGCAAGCAGAGGTTGTGGCAGTCTGAGGAGCAACCCCCGTAGTCTGTGCGGCACGTCTCGCATGGTTCTCTGTGGTGCAGCGAGATCTGGAGGAAGAGGGAATCGAGGAACAGAGTCAAACAACATTGCACCAGCTAGATCATATCTAAACTTGGTTGTTACTTTCATCCTTCGTCGACAAATGCTACGAGGAAAGGGACTCACAGCAAGATCATGATGCTTATCTGATATCCAACGTCGGCGAACCCGCCGCGGGCTTTCCAGATAAGGCTCAGTCCATCCATATGGACTCTCCAGCTGTGCCAATCATGACGCCGCATCTACGAACTGGTGTTATTGCGCATGTAACAATGCCGGGCAGGCGAGGAGCATACATTAAGGCAGATGTGTGCCAAGATGTTGGCAATGGTCCCTTCTGACGTGCTTTCCACGACGCTGTTAAGGCGTCGTCCCAGATACATGAGAGACAGCGAGTAGTGCTGTCTAATCTCCAGGCTGTCCATGGGGTCCGCGTTCGCGTGGATTGCCCTCCAGAAACAGGCGGCATTGCCGAGGGTCACATGGAAGGCGCCTGGGTCTGACAAGGATATTTCGAACCAGACGGTTCGGAAGGGCACATAGGAGTCGGTAACCTCGTTAACTGGTTTCAATCAAGTGTTGGCAGAGGTATCGGAGGAAGCAAGCCGGAGAAATATGGGGATGTCTCTTACCAAACCGCACCAGCTCGAGCACGCGTATATCAGACTCGACAGGGAAGCTACCAAGCGGAGGAAGAGATGGAACAGGAACAGGAGACGTGCGATTTCCATGTCCCATACGGGATAAAGGAGCTTCATCACGAACCGTCCTCTGTGAAGCTGGGCAAAGGACTAACGGGCCGGCTTCCGCCTCTCGCTCTTTGGGTCTTGGGCGGCGCCGTTGCACATGGCGGCGAATCTGGGTTTGGACGTCTCTGTGCCGACGGATGTCCTCTGGGTGTGAGATGGTGACGAACTTGAGATGTCCGACAGCCGCAGGCGGCCGCAAGTCGGGTGGACTTGTCCGAGTCCGCGGCCGTCCGGGTGCAGGTGCTTGACGCCTCTCATGGTCCATGTCGTCTCTGGCACTGTAGAGTCGCCATGACGACTATATGCAACCAAGTATTGGTTTCTAGATTGACTGGTTGGTGACGTCATCATGTCAGGCATCTCCATATCTGAATATAGCGATGCTCAGTCAGCGAGGTCGCCCGGTAATTACTAAGAATTCAGCTGCTCGTGCTTGAGTACTCGTAACGTTGCATCGACCAGACTCACCCCGACGCCCGCCAAGGTGCGGCCGGTCAGGCCTTGATCATCGTGGTCCGTGGAGGGGAGACCTTTCCGACACTGTACAGATGACGTACTCGGGCGGACCAACTTGCACTCCCTGGTCAAGATGACAACTCTTGAGCGACGCATGTTCATGACGGTAAATGGACGGGTGGGCTTCGGACCAGAGTCTGCTGCGGAGGCGATGTTGTGGTGTGATGTCCGGGGGAAGACATTACACTTGTGTAAGTGGACGATGCTGATGCAATAGTAGCGGTTCTGGCTCCGATTGACGTGGACATCCACCACCAGCAACACAGAGCCAGCATCCGTGGACGATGCGCGGCAACAGTGCGAGTCTGAAGCCCGGGCGGCCCTCGGATGGGGCAAGACGCCTTCCAGCGGCGTGCGAGATGGGTCATGGACCCGGCTGACGTGGGGGCCGAGTCCCGACATGGGCAGCGAGCAGACGGATTGGGGTCCTGATGCATGACGCCATGTTTGAAAACTTGTACTCCTCCGTAGACGGCAAAAGAGACTTGTATCGTCGTGGATACGATGCCATCTGCAGAGCTTGAAAAACACCGCCTTTGGCGTACGGAAGAGATCTTTAAAGATGATTTCAGGTGCCTCAAGCAGCCAATCGCAATATCTTCTCGACGCCTTTAGAGTCGACCGCGCGGAGGATTATCGACAGCTTCACGGCGGATATCGTACTTGTTACTGCGACGCTCGTTATTATTTGTGAAGGTGAGCGCAGGGGCGCATTCACCTTATTGGATAAACGCTCGGAAGAACCTTCATGCGAGCAGGCCCACAATAGGGGCAAAGCTCGTCGTTAAAATCCCGCCTCGTCAGGCAACTCTCTTTTATAGGAATAAGGCTATTTTATATCGTTAATCGTATGCTCCTATTAAGTCAAACACGCATAGTGCGATAGTTATAAGCCCGGGTGGTCTTGATACCTAGTAACTTCTACTTTGCCGAAGCCTATCGTTAAATTCGTCCTTTTTCCCCGTTATAAGACAACGTCCTATCTAAATCCGTGGTGCAAAGCTCGTCGAGCTTATAATAAATGCCACTAAAGATTCCTTCGAGAGCCTTCCTAGGACCCAGAAGCTCGAAACCCCTAAGCAATGGACTAACTAGATCGACACGCTCGAGAGCTACGCGCGTATCAAGAAGCTATGGGATATGATTAACCCGGATCAACCCGAGTAGCCGACCGATATAGTAACTACTCCGAGGTCGCTTTCGTTTAAAGAAGTAAAGGCGAAATTCGAGTCACTATTTCTAGGAGAGGTGGCCGACTTTACGAGGGTCTAATAGCTCGCGTAGACCTACTATTAGAGAGAGGCTATCGAGTAAACGACCTACCGCACGAGAGAGGCCAGAGAGTAGGCCATTCGTATCTAGATCTTAGCGACACTCGAGCTAAATATATATTATATTATTACTACTAAGCTTAATGAGTCGAGCCCTAACTATTCGATTCGTTAACTAGTTAAGGAGATTAAGGCTAAATTTACCCTAAGCTAGACGACCGTTAAGGATACGGCTCGAAAGCAATACCGAGTAGTATTTAAGGAGGTAGAACGCGTAAATACGAAGTTAGCTACGTAGTATCTATATTAGAACCGAGCCTATAGCGAAGGAATTCGATATAATATTGCGGAAGTATAAGGAAACTTAGTAGTCCGTGATTTTATCTACGCTATAGGTACTCGGTTCGCTCTAGAATAGGTAAGGCAGATCGAAGCTAAGCTTCTAAGGGCCGAACGCACGGGTAGACCGACCGAGATGCTTAACGCGTATAGAGTTAAGTTTAACCTCTAGCTTAACTAATATAAGGATATATAGCGGCCGGGCGTATACTCTATGCTAGGAGGAAGCTCGGATTAGTCTAACTAAGCCTATAAAGGATAGGAATACCCTTACTCGAAGATACCGAGGAGTTACTATTACTAGAAGCTAGATTAGTACTCGCTTCTTAAGTATGCGATTACTAGGAAGACTACTCGATAGATTAGAATACCTTTAAAGGAAACGATTAAAGAGATTAAAGAGTAGTCTAGCTAAGAGAGATAGAGACGCCTCTATAAGACTATAGTAGAGAATAGCTAGGGTAGTAACTCGATAAGTAGCGCGACTAAAGGAGCTAAGGGCACCTTCCCTAGAAGTATCGTCGCTATCCTTATTAACCTAACCGACCTCTATAAAGACCGAGCTATAGATAAGTAGGAGGGCATCTATACCACGCTTAGCTCTAGTACCTATATCCTCTTATAGAGCACTCTTTTAGATAGCTATAGTGCGATATACTTAGTTAACGCCGTAGACCTTCTTAAGCTAGGATTATTTAAGGTATCGGCTACTATAGAATACGTTAAAGCTAGTAGTAGCTCTTTCTAGATTAGTAGACGAGGTAGACGAGTGCTTAAAGGGATCTTCGATAATACTAATAGTCCGCGTACCGAGGACTTGACTCTTAAGAACGTTACTATAGTTAAAGGCTTTTATATAAATATTATATCGGAATCGCTCTTACGTAGAGCTAATATTTAGTATTTAGGATTCGATTGCTTACTACGCTACGGAATGCCTAAGAAGAGCGTTATAGTAAGTGATATGCAAAGGGCCTGCGGAGGATCAGGAA
>PKSG01000110.1:0-46696 GCA_002916505.1 Tolypocladium paradoxum
CGCCGGCGCGGATGTCGCCGCCGAGGCCGCTGCTCCTGCGGCGCCGCCGGCCGGCCGTGTCGGCGTCGGCGTGGTGCAGCTGCTCGGCCGGCGAGTTGAGGTTGAGCAGGGGGAAGGGCTCAGCCATGGCGGCGGTCGTGCCGTCGCGACGTCGGTGCCGTGCGCAGGTAGGTGCGTGCGTGCGTGCGTGCGTGCTCAGTCGCGAGCCGCTGGGGGCCTTGGGGGAGCCGTGCCGTGGCGCGGCGCGACGGATGGCGCCGAGGAATCGACAATGTCGTCCGTCGACGACGAGGCACGTCCCGTGTGCAGCCTCAATTCGCGACCAGAGTCCGGGCACAGAGCTGATGGGTCGCGTGGGAGCGTGAGAGGCAGCGCGTCGTCCGTCGCCCCGCTCGAGTCGTCGTCAACCGCGTCGCAGCCGACGGCCGCAAGAGTCAAGGGGCTTTTATCCGCCCAGGCGACTTGTTTCTGAGGGGGCTTGGAGGAGAATGCGAGTGCAGCTTGCTTGCGAGAGGACGGAGACGGAGACGGAGAGTCGTCGGAGACGGAGCGGCGGTTGCTTTAATTGCTGCGCCACCAGCTCATCAGCTGGAGCGTCCCATGTGGATCCGCGCATCCCTCATTTTTCCTCCTCTCCACGCGCTGCGTCTGCCAAGACCGACGACCCACCGCCATGCAGCCCGCGTTGATCCGTCCGTTGACGATGCGCACCTTCACGGCAGAGCCAGCGACAGACGGAGACGTAGATGCGCGTCACAACTGAAGCGAGAAACTGGCCGTCGTTCCCGCCACTACTCCGTAGCTACCATGTGCTAGTAGTCGCACAAACCAGTCTCGTGCTATCAAAACACGTGCCCCCTGCAAGGCCACGACGCCATCCGTAGTTCAACGCCCCAGCATGCCACTCTACTCGGCCCCTCTACTCGGCCCCATCGGTATATAAAACACACTCTGGCGCACATCTTCTCTGTAAGCAACATGACGCTCTGGATATATCTTCCACCAAGGAACCAACGCCTCGCTCGAAATGCAGTCAGGCAGCAAGACACGCCAGCACAAGACCTCAGTCTCTCTGCACGCTCGCATCCCCCGGAGCTCGTGCCGGCGCATCGGCCTTGTCCTCGGATTCCTCCGAGGCCATCGATGCCGTCTCGGCAATGGAATCGTCGTACCCGTCCGAGTCCGCGCCGTCTTCGTCTTCAAACGTCAAGACGCGTCGCCGCACCCCTGGCCAGAGCGGAGGGTTTGTCGGCGCCAGCTCCCCATCGTTTCCGCACGATCCGCTAGACACTGCGCTCTCGTGTCTTCCCAGTCGTGCCATTCCGTCCAACGTTTCCCGTCCCGACGAGTTCCCGTTGCTATGACGGTGTCCCGGCATGCCGGAGCTGTTCAACTCCTCCTCGAGCACTTGCTGCAGCGCCGCGCCTCGCCGCGGAGGCGCGGGAATGACCCACGTCGGTAGATCGACATGGACAGTCGTCGGCCGTAACCTCTCGCGAATCTTTTCCGCCTGGTTCTCGGCAAACAGTTCTAGCCTTGATCGTATGTCCCACCGGCCGGCTTCATCCCGACTCCTCCGTCGTTCTGGCATATCCTGTCCCGTTTGCCGCCTTACCCTGACCCGTGATTCCTTATTGCCGCCTTGTGATGTCATGGTCAACGCTCGCCAACGGCTGGATCGGAGCGGCACGTATGTGTTCGCCTCCAGGTCCATCGATGTCGTCGGCAAGGCATGCACGTCTTGACCGTTCTGAGATACTGATGCCTGAGTCTGACTTGGTGACACGGCATCCTCGCTTGCGGGTTGGCTTTGGGCAATGCTGTTTTGCCGGGAGAGCTCCACCATGCTATGCTGAGGCGGGAAGGGATCTGGCGACCTGTTGGTCGCATCTGACGTGCCTTGATACCGGACGGCGTAGACTGTGCTCGCCGCACTCGGCGTGTCGGTTCTGCTAACAGGGGTTACGGCCGGCGCGGGCCGCGCGGGCCACAGCGGCGGACGAAGTATGTCGCCCATTGTCCGCTGCGTCTGCTGCTCGCCCGATTCGTGAGCATCTCGGGCCTGCCCTCGTTGCCTGCCCGTGATGACCGACACACCGGGCCATCCGCTGCCGCGGAGCAGGCCGTGGTCGCGCTGGGTAGCATGCGCAACTCCTTCGCCGTCTCCTCCTCCGTCGCCGCGGCCGTTGCCGTCGTCGTCTTTGCGGTGTTTTCGATTGCGGAGCCACGGCAAATCGGAGGCATTGACTTCGAGCGTCTCGTCCCCGTCAAACACCTCCCTGCCAAGGATTCCGTCCTTCTTTTCCTCACGCTCCAGCGCTTCGATCCGTTCCACCCACTCCCACACGATGACGCTGGCCGCAGCGGCGCCGACCCATCGCGCGTAGTCGGCCCATCCTGTGAATTCGGGCCTCGATATGTCCATGATGAAGAAGATGACTGGTATGAGTATCGAGGTGATGGAGATGATTGCCAGCAGCGGCATGTTCTTCATCAGAGGGTGGTAGAAGGCGTACCGCTTCTTCATCAGCGCGTAGTATATGACCCAGGCGGCGTACAAGACGCCGAGCAACAGCTGGAACAGGTAGATCAGGGCGGGAATGGGTTGGTCGAAGCTCCCCGGCATGGCGCGTGAGGTGGTCTTGGAGCCGTGGTCCTTGAATTTGTTGAGGGCGTTGAAGATGAGGTCGAGCGTGATGAGCCCAAAGGCCGCCCACTTGATAATCACCTTTTCCCGATGACGGGGGAATAGCCGGATCAACGTCTGCGCCTGCGCCAGCCAGAGAAAAGTATTGGAAATCAGCCGGATGACCCTGAGCTCCATGCTGCCCAAGACGGAGTTTTGCAAAACCGTGGAATTCTGGGCCCCATTGAGATACTGCTTGTGAGCAATCTTGAACGTGTCGTGAGTCGCAACAGTGAGCGACACGGCGACGGTTAGCGCCGCCACCTTTTGTAGCCACGGGCGGCCACCGATGTTCTCTCCTCCAGATGAGCTGTGGGTGAAGCCGCCGCGGCGACCGAGGTAGACAACGCCGCCGTCTAGGAACGATCTGGGCGCGACGAAGAGCATGATGAGCAGCATATACGCCGTGACGGTCGCCGCCGCGAGGGCGTAGCATATGGGAAAAGTCGACGAGTAGAAGGGATCGCGGAAGTCTGAGATGTGGGTGTCCGTGGACGAACTGTTAAGGTCGAGGCTCGCATCGGCGCCGCCGTCGGGGGAGATGAGTGCGACGCCGTTGAAGGGTTTGGCCGTCGGGCACGGGACCTGGTAGAAGATGGCGTGAGACAGGGTGACGGACGCCGGGGCGTTGAGAATAGTGATGAAGCCCCCGGCCGGCAGCAGCGTCGTGGTGCACAGCGTGGCCGCCGCCGTAATCGTCGTCGAGGCAAGCGATAGCGTCTCCATGGCTGCTCTGCCCCGAAGTCGACCTCACGGGGTGCCTGGCGCGGGTGACGACAGAGGAGAGGGGGCGACGGAGGCGAAGTCCTAGGGAGCGGGCGCCATGGAAAGGCCGTGAGTCTCGGGTTTGGTCCGCCAAATTGGGTGTTCGGGCCGTCCGCCTGGCGTCGTCGTCACCAGGGGGTCGCGAGTCAATTGGATTCGGTCGCTCGCGGGCGAGTGTCGTCTCGCCTCCGGTTACGCCTCAAGAATGGCCCGGGACAATCGGCCATGAGCGTGTGGGCGCAGAGGAGTCGCGTCGCAGCAGCCGTCGATGGCCTCTTGTGGACGTTGAACGGTGGAACCGACGACAGGGCCCTCCAGACGAATCGTGGTGTGGGGTGACCTGTCGACTCGAGCGGCTGGGCGCCGAACTTGGAAGTCTTGGCCCTTGGGAAGCGCCGCTGTCGCACGTATCGCTGAAGCCTGGGCTGTGACTACGGATGCTCTGCTCGAAGTCGCTGCAGGAGCGTCGGTCGGGGGATATCGCAGGGACGCAATCGTAGGGCTGGAGCGTTGGAGCGTTGGAGGCGGTCGACGGATTGTGGGAGGACGGGGAGGGAAACGGCCGGACGGTGGGCTGTGGCTTTCTGGTCGGGATTGTATTGGGGAGTTGGGGGCGATTGGTTGGTGATGAGACGCACCGTGCCCACTGCTCCGAGGGGGCACTGTGCGCTCTGCGACGGACCCGAGACCGCCGATTGCTGCGCCTCGGTCGCGCAAGTGCTGGTTCTGCGCATTTCAACGCTTCCATCTTCTCGCTTCATCCACATGGCGCCAGCATTTCAAGGACGTACTCAAGGCTACGCGGTCGGCATCTCTGTCGCCGGCGCTCGGCCTGCGGAGTGTGGGATTGAAACAGGGACTGTGCGGAAGCTGGCATTCCGGTGGATCGATCGATCGATCCCAGTATTGACGCACAGTGGTGCATGCGAGTAAGTCGGTGCGACCCAGTCGACGAGGTGTCACAGCACCAGACGGCTAGAAACACGCTCAGGGTCATGACATTCCGCTACTCCCGTGGTACGGTCCGAGTCAGGGCGTGGATTGAAGGGCAATTGCCGTGCGGAGTGCGGATACTTCGTACTCGGCATACTGTTGTTCCAGCCTGCATGCCCGAGTTCGTAGTGGTCCAATTCTTCACATCGCCAACGCCGCGTCCCCATGTGGGCTTGCCGTGCGTTATCTCGCACCCGTCGACCTGTCTGTCTCAGCCAAACATGCCGCCGTGCAGGACCAACCCTCTGATCCATCACTTTCTTGAATCTTCTACCCGGTGAGCCGGCCGCCTATTTTTATCCGCCCGTTGTCCAAGTGGTGCGTGGAGCCAGGGAGACACACCGAGAGTGGAATTACTCGTCACATTTTGCACCCGCACTCGGCGGGCTGCATCCAACGCCCTCCGCGCTGGTCGCGCCCTCGCCAAGCCGTGCGATGCTTGGCAAAGGCTTGTGCTGCCTGGCGGGCCGCCTTGGGCCTTGGCTCTCCAGCGAGCCACGTTGCTCGTCCCGCCTCGACCCTTCGTCGCCGCGCAGCCCGTCCAATCCCGCTTCGCCGCGCCGTGGTCATGGGGCCCTTGTGTCGCTGCGAGGCCTCGTCGATGAAGACGTGAGTTGTGACGTGATGGGCCGGCGACTCGGGCCACCACCAACGCTCTTGCAGCCGTCGGTTCGCCTGCGTCGATACTCGATACCAGCCTCCTCGAGGCAGTTTGTTTGCAACCGTCTTCTCGCACGTGTCTGAACAAATCTCCGGTATTGGTATCAGCCTCAACATCCGACGGACATAAGCTTCGTACATCGTAAAATGCCACCGTCCCCAACGCCCAAAATATGCATCTCCGCCCATCGTGATAACAAGTCGCTCAATCCATGCTCCCCTTTTTGATCCTGTGCCGTTGCCATGCCTTTTAAGCCCGCTTTCTGTAATCACACATCTTCAATCCTCCTCGTAGTCCACCTCGGCCCCTCGGTAGCGCATCTCCAGCACCCACCTGCCGTCAAAGTCGATGCCTCTCCGCATCTTCGTCCCGGCCTTTCTCCACACGGCGCTTCCCAGCCCCATGTCGGCAATGAAGAGCCGCCACTCGTCCTCCTGAGCAGCGTTGCTGGACAGCGCCAAGTCGCCATCGGACGGCGGCGTCACAATCTCGAGCAGGCCACGCTTCGGCGCTCCGACCGCGACAACGTACCGAGGCTTGACGTACAGGTGGCTGCCATCGATGATGGCAATCTTGCCCGACGTCGGGTCGACCCCCGTTGGCACGTCGACCGAAAGCACGAACGCTTCGTTGCGGTTTGCCCACTCCATCAACTCGTATACGGTAGCCTGGTCACCTATCCGAAGCTCCTCAAACGAGATGGTCAGTCCGAGCAGCGCGTCGACGATGAGCGAGATCGACACGGGAGATCCAGAGGCTGAGCTCTCCCGCAGGTGCTCAAAGAAGTCGTTTTTGCTCAGCACCTTGCCGCCAAAGTTTCGATACAGCTGCATCTGCCGCCTCAGGTCCTCTAGCAAGTCCCGTTCGCGCTCGATGCCAACCACGCAGACAATGACGTCGAGGTTCTTGTTCCGTAGATGCCGACCGGCTGCCAAGGCACGAACGCCTGACTTGTTGTTACCTGCCAGAATCACAATCGCCGAGCTGCTCAGCGAGGCATCCGCCGATGAGCTTGCCACGGCCAACTCAAACCGGACCTTCATCGCCGGATCGCCCAAGGCCCTCACGGCAACCTCGGCAATGCCTCGACCGGCATTCTCCGCCATTAAACCCTCACTGAAGCCGAGCTCATTCGCCGCGATGTTCTCGAGGTTCACCATCTGGAGCGTCGAGATGGCCTCCAGGCGACGATTCGACGGCACAAGATAGAGACCTGGCAGATGACGTTGTTGCTGCTTGTAGTCAGTAACCGCATAGCCCGGTCTACAAGAAGAGCCTCGCCCAGACGACTGAGAGCAACGTACGGCAGAGTTGACGCGGCTGAGCGGCTGGCCTCCCAGGACGCCGCTAGCTTTCCGGGACTGTGACCGCCGCGCTGCCCCAGACTTGCTGTCGGCTCGGCGAGCGCCCTGCCCATTTCTGTTTTCTCGCCCACTGAGCCTGGTCTCCTCGTTCACCCCAACGTCAGCCTCGCTGTTCCAGAAATCGGCGCGTTGCGCAGCCCCATCCGAAGGCGCATCCAGCACGTTCTCTGTATAGTGCAGGTTCTTGCCCCCCGCTGTCCCAGGCTTGACACGGCGGTTGTGAGAGACGAGGCGACTGGCGTCGTCAACTTGGTCTTCCTTGCGTATCTGGTCGAAGATGGTCCGTTTGTCGAACTTAGCCAAGTTGTTCTCAAAGTCAAAGTCACCCATCTCTTCTGTTACCTCTTCTGATGCCCAGCCATTGTCTTGGAGACCCTTGCGACCCTTTGCCTGGCGCTTGAGAGAGTTGAAGGGCTGAAACGAAGCTGTGCTCTCCAGGATGGGTGTTTGCCTCCACCCCTTCCCATGGGCGCTCTGGACGGCGGCCGCCGGCGAGCCCTCGGTTGCCTGTGCACCTTGTTCGCTTGTGTGAGCCTTTGATTTCCGAGATCGGGTCTTTTTCTTCTGCGGCGGAGCTTCAGGCGCATCAACAGTCTTGCCGTTGTTCTGCTTCTGCGACGGCGTGTCAACCTTGAGACCCTTGATCGAATCGAGTATATCCTGCTCAGGGCGCTTGTCCCCCTGAAGACTGTCCAAGTGCACCGTGGGCACACTGCTTGGCTCTGAGTTTTGTTTTTCGCCTCTGTCGGACTGGTGCTGCAGGCCCGAGGCAGACGGCGCACCAGAGGTAGGGCGTCTGCCCATACTGAGGATTGCTGGGTCGACAAACGTGGGCTGCGAAGGCGGCTGCGAGAACACTGGAGCAGCCACTGGCTCTGGCACAGGTGCGGCGTAGGTTGCTGGAGGCGGTTCGTCGTGGGGAATCTCCGACAGGTCCGCGATATTGGCCGCGTTGATCTTCATCTGGGCGGTGCGCTCTTGGGTGGAAGCGACATAGACTAGAGGAAACACCAGTCAGTAAACAGAGAATTGGAAAAACGGTTGTCGAAGCCCATACCGTTTGTCAGAGTGAGGCTGCTGCCCGCTGCGACATCCCTAACGGTGCCAGTGAGGCAGTACCCCGAAGGGTCCCGGAGGATCACCCTCATATGCAGGCCGATAAACTGGCTCGCCATGTTGTCGCCGTTCGAAGATCTCGGCAGGCTGATGTCGGCGCACAGCTGCTTCCTACCTTATCCAAACAAGGGCCAGATGCAAGGTTGCAGCACCCCCACACGTGCATCAAGACTCGTGAGAAGCGACCGTCGGGCAACTGCTACTCGGGCTCAGTACAACACACCGGGGGCCACGAGTCCCAGATCCGGCCAGGGGATTCCCCCCCTCTGCGCTCCACACGGACCACGGGGTGAGTCGTGGTCGCAGGTCGGGTCGCTCTGTTGGGCTACGGGTGTTGGATCAAGAACTCGGCGTCAGCTCGTTCGTCGCAGACGGGCTGCCGTCTCTGGAAACGCCGTCGCACGCGTCTCGAGAGGACTTGTGTGTCGAATGCAGCAGGCTCGCGGGGTGCAGCGCGCCAGGATCAGGCGAAAATGCACAGCGTTCGGGGCCAGGTTGAAGGGCTTCGAGGTACGAAGTGGCCCAAGGTGGTCGCTCGCTGACAGACGAACCATTTCTTATCGATAAGCACACCACCCTTGCACCGGGACGCAGCCATTAATTCCTGGTCCACGTGACAGTTGACATCTTCCAACAGCGTCAAACATCAGGATCACCGAGTCTGGCCAACCGTCTTCTTAACTCGAGGTACTACAACTGTGTGACATTGGCTACATATGCACATACGAGCAAAACCCCTTCCCTTGCACGAGGTGCTCCGGCGAAACAGGCCATCCCAAGACGAACTGCTCTATAACATAGATGTCTGTCCTCTACTGGACATCGCACAGCCCCATTCGTGGGTTGTTCACACGTGCCTCGTCTCCCAACTCCCAAAGTTTATCATGTCTTATCAATGACCGTACCCGTATGACGCCATTGCTTCCTCGTCGTCGTCCATGTCGACGACGGCCGCCTTCTCCTTGACAGTTGGCTGAATCGGCGTCTTGGGCTGTGCTCTCTCCCCCCGTCTATTTGCCACAAAATCCATGATGCTGCTTGGTCTCATTAGCCCGTTTGCCTGCTCCGCAGTATACAGTTTGCCGTAAAATTCCACGACTCGTTGATGTGCCATGACCTTTGACTTGTCGAATCCCAGGACTCTGAGCCCCTGCTGAGTCGTCGCTCGGCTAAGAGCAACGTATGCTTGTCCCTTTTCAAACACTCGTCCGAGGTTGACTGTTACTCTTTCCAGAGTCTGTCCTTGGGCCTTGTGGATAGACAGTGCCCAGGCCAAGATCAAAGGAAGCTGGTTTCGCTTTGCCTGGATGTCTCCGTTTGGTAGTTCCACTTTCCATTCTTCCGGTTGGCATAGAATGACACGCTGTGCGCCGCCTGTGGCTACAAACTGCACCACGGGATATTGTTGGTTGCTTGACGGGAGGCGGTCGGAATCGCGGCTAAATCCCTTCAGCTTCGTCTTAGCCTTAGCCAATAGGTCGTCCTGCCCATCGTCGTAGGAATCGACACTGGTCATTTCGAATGTCTTCTCATCCGAGAAAGCAATGACCTTGCCCAATGATCCGTTCACAAGCGTCTCGTCCAGATTCTTGATGAGCATTACCTGCGCGTTGATTTTCAACTCCAGACTCTTCGGCGCCATCATGTTCATCAAGAGCTTGTCCCTAATTGCGGGATCTCCCGAGTCCATGGAATCATACCGGTGAGCCCTTCCTGGTAGGTCCCGCAGTCGCTTCTCATTGGAACTTTCGACCTGTGCTCGTGTAGGGTATAGCTCAGCCGAGTCGACGCCGTCATCAAATTTCAGGGGTCTTGACAGGGCCCTGAATGCGTCCACCGTGCTCGGGCTGATCCTGCCCAAGCGCATCTCATTGAGCATTCGCGCAAACTCAGGATCGCGCTGTCTGAACACCTGTGTGAGGCCGATGGTGTGGTCTATCGATGTGCTCCACGTGGCAGCATCAAACGCAAACTGCGACTCCCGCTTCTTGTCGTGGTCGGGCACAGGGGGCAGCTGGAAGAAGTCACCCGTAATGACCAACTGGATACCACCCCACGGGCGGCCGTTGTTGCGCACAACGCGTCCGATATGCGACAGCTTGTCGAATAGTTCTCCATCAACCATGGAGATTTCATCAATGACGAGACATTTGGTCCTAAGCCAGCGATTCTTCGCCTTCGGATTCCTCCTGACTTTCTTGACCAAGGCGTGAGCGTCTTCCTTGCCAAGGCCGATCCCTATGAAATGTGAGCTCTAGCGCCAGCAGAGGTGCTGTAGAATTCGCCGAGGACATCTGACTCACCTGAAAAGCTATGAAGGGTAATGCCTCCGATGTTGCATGCCGCAAGTCCGGTCGAAGCTGTGACGGCGACCCGCTCAGGATCCCGCGCATACTTTTGTTTCAGCTCGCTGATTATGGCTCTCATCAGCACAGACTTTCCTGCACCGGCTGGACCGGTGAAGAACACGCTTGCATTCTTATTAACCACCAAGTCAAGGACATGTCGCTGTTCACCACTCAGGGTTACAGGCAAGGTCTTTGGCGCAAGAGAAGCTTCAGTTTCGGGAGCCTCCTCTGGCAGATCATCGAGGTCAAGTTTGCCCTGATTTCGCTGGTTCTTGAGCTGCCTCTTCTGCTCCTTGATGGCGCTCGCCGACGTGTCCCAGAGGCCATGAGGCTTTGGAGCAGGGGTCTTCATGACGGCGGAGCAAGGCTCTTCCTCTTTGTTGTGGGCGTCCTGACGCCAGCCCTCCGGGAGCGTTCGCTTCTTGGCCTTTTTCTGAATGGGGCCGTCGGATGGGTCATTCTCCCCGGAGGACTCGCGCTTCAGAGAGGATTGGGTTGCAGTCGAGCCCCCGGAAAGGCTGCGCTGGGGGTTCGGAGGCAGGA
This sequence comes from Tolypocladium paradoxum, assembly GCA_002916505.1. Taxonomy (NCBI): domain Eukaryota; kingdom Fungi; phylum Ascomycota; class Sordariomycetes; order Hypocreales; family Ophiocordycipitaceae; genus Tolypocladium; species Tolypocladium paradoxum. Next base: position 10,477 of record PKSG01000110.1, read on the forward strand.
AGTGGGATGCCGGAGAAGATGACCACGGAATTCCTGTGTCAAGCTGGGATTGGGTAGGCGGGTGTGCCCTGATATCTCTGGCTGGACGTTTGGAGGAAGGGGGGAGGGCGGTTGGCGCTTCGTAATCCAGGTCAAGGTTATCGTCATCACTGAAGTCGTCCTCGGCGAAGTACACGGCCTCTTGGATCTTCTTCTGGGCATCTGGGCCCGTCAGGTCGACGTAGCCTGTCTCTTGCTTAAACGAATCCGAGCCTCCGCACAGCGACTGCATCCTCGATCCCTTGGCGTTCCCTCGGCTAAGCTGCGTTGGATTTGCCGACCGGCTGCTGAGTGCATTTAGGAAGGATTGCGCGGTCCTCGCCGACGTAGAGGCAGCAGATGGGCCCGTCGAGCCTGGCTTCCTGAACTGGTCTCGAATGTCGCCGATGGCCGCGCTGGGGCTGCTTGACGGGAACAATTGCCTGTCCAGCGCACTACGCGGAGGCGGTGCGTTGCCCGGGCGTTGGTCGGCCACGGCTCTGCTCAACATCGTGCCAGCCACGTTGTGTGTAGACCGGGAATGGGCCTGGACATGGGCAAGCCGGCTTGCTCTGCGGAAGATGCTGCACCAGGTCGGCGAGGATCGGATGGGCAGGCTCGTGATGCCCGCTAACATAAACGACTCGTTGCAGGGCAATGCAGAACAAAACGGCCCGTGAGCGACAGGCACAGCCAACAAACACGGCCCCACGAAGCGGTCGAGGTTTGAGGCGCGCGTGCAGGCTCCGGGAACTATAGGTAGTTGATGAAGGGCACGTTTGAAGTTTGAACGAGGCCCCCTGGCGATAACAGGTGACGCGGGGAGTCGCGTCTCGACACGCGCTCGCTAATATCATTAGGTCCTGTGCTTAGTCACACTTTCATGTAGATCACCATCGGCACATCGTCGTCGCGGCTTCCTTCTGTCATTCGTTAATCGAGATCTTTTCGAAGCAAAAACAATGACACAAACATAAAGCTAGTGGTATTTACTGACTCAGCCCGGTCCCGGTCCGAATAATCCTGCCAAGGCAATGGTACACAAGTACAGATACACATGGCCATCGAAACATTTTGCTAAGTGTGCATATGAGACATCGACGATGGCTCCCATCGCCGCAGACGACCAACTGAGTGGCTTCCCATCCTCTCAGCCCCTTGGATATCGCGACACATAATACTGCCCTCGTCTGCCCACAGGAGAAAATGGACTCTCGCGCTCAACCTCTCTGGACCGCTCCCTGGACCGCATGTGCTGCTGAGCTTCAAACGACTCACGGAAAATGCCGCCAACTGAATCTCGCCGCAGTCTGTCCTGCATCCTTCCTCGTTCCAGGTCATCGCTCTGTCGGTTATAACGGCCATCTTGTTCGCGCCTAAAGTCCCGCTCCTGACGGTCCTCGTTGTCAAGATATGTCCGATGGAGACGATCGCCCATCCTATCCAGGTTTTCCGCGAAGATTTCTCTTCGAGCCTCATAATCGGGTAGGCGGCGAAATGCTGGTGGAGCCTGGATCACCTTGGGTCGAAGAGGCCCAACCCTCGCCGCGTCGTCTCGGCCGTCGCGGTAAGCCTGCTCCAAGATCCGGTCGAGATCTACAGCCGGAGCAAGTGCTCGTGGCCCAGGCGAGGAGGGCTCTCGAAGTAATTTGGTCGAGGGCAGGTAGTCCTGGTCCCGTTTCGAGTGGCGACGTGGGACTTCCAGACCGAAGTTCTCGGGGCGATCCCGGGGGCGATGGCCGCTCTGGTTCCTGTACTTTCCGTGATGGGAAGGGCGGGAACTCGATCCTGCGGATGACTCTGGTGTCATGTACTCGCTACCGTCGGAATCCCAGAACTCGTCGGAAGTGAAGGAGCTCCGCGACTCTCGACATGATCCAAAATACAAATTGATCGCCTGGCGGCGTCCGGGGGGTATCACTTCGACGTCCGCTGGCCTCGCCTGCCGACCCTGATGTCCTGGACCAATTGGCCCCACTGCTTGCCCAGGCATTGGGAAACCCGGCGGCGGCGGCGGCGGCGGCGGCGGCGGTTGTGGTTGTGGTTGTGGTGGTTGCGGCTGAGGATGTATGGGATGCGAGTGCTGCATAGGCTGCGGCAGAAACATGGGCTGGCCCATGGGAGGGGCTTGCATGCTTGGGTGTTGATACTTGGATCTCTCCTTTTCTTCCAGCATCCTCAAGGCGTTCTCGCCCGCCCTTGGCGTCCTTTTGAAGTACGCCGTGACGGAGACTCTTTCGAGTTTGTCCTTGTGCTTCGACTTGGCGGGCTCAATCCTGTATTCCTTGTACTTTCTGTTATACTCCCTGCTTTTCCTGCTATCATCCCTGCTCTTCTTATTGCCGTCCTTGCTCTTCTTGCTCTTCTTGTTGTCTTTGTCGTACAACAGGGGGGAGTCGTGTTCGATCTTCCTCGTCTTCGACTCCAGCTGGGCGAGAATATAGTGATACCGGGGGTCTGGCTCCGTCTCTTCGAGATTTACCTGGGCTGCTTCGAGCTGACGCTGGACCGACGTACCGAGCTCGCCCTTCTTATCAGCTACGGGCCCCTTCTTCATCAACTCGCGGACTTTTCGAGTGGCCTCTTGCTGGGAGATGTCGGTCTCCTCCACGCGGGCAACGCGTTGCCAGGTTGGCCGCAGGGGGTAGCCCTCGTCGTCGACTTCATTGGGACTGGCCGACTTCTCCAGGCGGATGACAACGAAGCTGGAGAGCCTGTGCCGGGCATCGGCTTCGGTGAGGTTCTCGCAGCGGATGTCTGATATCTCTACGGCGTGCGTTCCGCGCCTTTCGGGTGGTTGTTGTTGGATAGGTGTTCGGGGAGGGGGAGCCATCTGAGGAGGCATCTGCAGTGGCATCTGAGGAGGAGGCACCTGATGAGGCATCTGCGGTGGCATTTGATGAGGCATCTGATGAGGCATCCGAGGCGGCATCTGCGGAGGAGGCATCTGCGTCGACATCTGTGGAGGAGGAGGAGGCACCATGCCTGGTCCCCGAGGCTCAGGGGGGTTGAAGTGGCGAACCGGAGGGGTAGGAGCAGGCGGCAGATGCGGGATGGGGATGTTGGCACGCTGTTGAGGGGCAGGCCCCTTGATGCTGTTCAGCTGAATCGCACCCGGCGGTAAGTTGTTGGCCATGTTGGGTGGCTCTCTGTGGCTGCCGGATTGATGAGGTACCGATCAATCCTACGAGAAGACGAGCAGCTCGGCGGCGGGAGCTCTGGACCAGGCAGCGACTATATCCACGGCCGGCAACAAAGGACGGCAGCAGAATGCGGCTCGGCTGGTCCAACACCGCTGTTGTATTCCGCGCTGCACGACTACGGCAACGAAAGTGAGGCGGTCAAGGACGGTGTGTGTGCCATACGTGGCCGGCACAGGGGTTGTGGCCGCGAGGGTGTGGCGATGGCTTGGATTCCGCGTCTCACGAGGCCTTCGCACGGGCGATGAAAGTGCCTGCCTACCTACAAGTACGACTTCAAAGTGCACCTTCGGTGAGGGTTCATCGCGTCGATTGGGAGGCGGTGACGACAGGGATGAGGTGAGTGATGGGCTTGGGTGTTTGTATCGCCTCTGCACGTCATTGTGCTGCATTGGATCGGGCTCAAGTTGGTGAACCAACAGCAGTGGCACACCTGCAAGGAGTGAGCATCCCGCCTCTTTCTTCATCCTCCACCGACCTGAGGCTCTTGCTCGACGCATGTCAAACCGTTGACAAACCGATTGCGTGAAATATGGGTGCTTCGCGGCGCCCAAACAAGGCAACGAGTGCAGGGCACGGGCTGCTCGCCCGACGACGCTGCAGCCTCGATTTGCATACACGGATTCGTGGCCGAATATGAGGCTGCCTTTTCTCCTGCAGCGGAGCTGGAATCTGCTTGGTCCAGCACATCGGCCCCAATTGCCTGCGGACTTGGATGGGCGACGTTGGTGCTCATTGGCCGAGGGTGCGTTTTTACCATTGGCATCTGGACCGCAAGAGTGCAGATGACGGGACGCCTCTTGGGCATCGTCGAGGAATATATTGAGCGAGGAGGTGACAATTCCCGACGCTGGGGAGGTTGCGACAGAGGCGGTCGAGGGAGGGATCGAGGGATCGAGGGATCGAGAGTCGCCGTATGAAACACGTCCATGACGCGTCGTCCCTACTCGACGTTCAACAAGGCAGCATACATGGCGAGGGTCAAGTCGAGTTGACAATGTGCGGTTTTAGAGTCGTGCGACGCATCACCGCCGCCAGGCCTCCATCAGCGCGGTTTGGCGGTACAAGCACCGCGTGGCTGTGTCCCGCCGCTGCCGGAACATTTTGCCCTTGTGCCGCCTGTTCGATCACGTCGTCTTGCGGCTGTGTTTGCGCAAGACGAGGTAGCACGTCGTGCAGCGTCGAGGCCCTTTTTGTCTTGTCTCGCGGGTTGCCACGGCCGGGGGGGAGGAAAGTGCAGAAATCGAGGCCCAAGCGATTGCGTTGACGATGAGTAGATGCAGCATTCGGCTGCTCTGGCGACGCTGTGTGACGCGCTGACATGATGCGCAGGTGCGTTATACGCCTTGCTGCCGGGGGCGTGAAAGGCGCTGGCGGGCTTGTATCGCCTGAACACGTGGAGCAGTCAATCTTGCCCGAGCATCGTTGCCATCGGTTTGTGCAGTGCAGATAAGCCCGACATGGCCTCATTCGCAGGCATCGCCTCCATGGCGACGGCGTACATGCGCATCCCGTCGCCCGCCCATCCCGAGGCGTCACCTATGTCGCATAACCACAGATACGCTGATAGTGGCGATGATATGCTCTGAATGTGCACCCTCCCTACATGCCGAGGCCTGCATGCAGCCTGCCGTGTGACCTCTGGGCGTTGTTGCCTTGGAAGTGTGGCGCTGCGCCCGGCTGGACTGGAGGCTGCTGCAATGCACGGGGCAGTCGAAGCGCACCGTTGCGCCTCGAGCCTTGCTCGTCCAAGACGCGGTGAGCGATGTGATGTGCGCGCTGTTTGTGCCATGCTGGGAGGTAAGAGCCGCATCGCGGGTGGCTTCTACGTCAGCCTCGATTTGCGTGTACACGCTGGCCGCGTTGCTGGAGCTGGTGTCTAGACGGTCAACGTCATGTATCATGTGCTCAGGTATCTGCAAACCGTTCTCCTGTATTTTATCCAGTTTGATAGCCACAGGCCATGTGACGCTGCATCCTCCAGCGACGTAGCTTCAGGTATAACAAAGCCCTTCACTTCACGTTTGCAGCGCAGAAAAGATGAAATTGTGTTTGATGGGGCGCTCACCCCTTCGCTTTCTTTTAGACGGCCCGGGTTCGAATCCCATCGCGGCGCTGAGACCTCTCCAGCGTCGCGAGACGAGAACCTTCATCGTACACATGGGGACGGGGCGGTAGATTGCGCGCCACCTTTAATGTGGCCGCGGCCCGTCGTCCTCATAACAGCATCTGCCGCCATCGTCGAGCCGTAGACAAAAGTCCCCTGACGCACCAAAACACCATGTCCCTGTATTGTATACGCGACCCTCAAGCCAGATACGTGTAAGAATTGTCTTCCCGCTCCAGGTAGTCCTTCTCGATGAGGCTGCATGCCATTGTCAGCCCGATCCTCAAACAACACCGCAACGTCGGAAATATACCTTTCAATCTCCTTCTTGATCGCGGCTGGCTCGACGCTGCCTCTCTTCTTCGTCAGGTTAATCACCTCAGCCACCAGCTCCGCGTGTCCCATGAGCTTGCGACTCTTCATGATGCGCACAATTGCCGCCTGCGTCTCGAAACGCCGGTCTTGCGCGATTCTCTCGTGTGTCGCCTTGTTCTCCTCCCTTGTCTCCTTCAGCTGGATCTGGTTGATTTTAACCCGATACTTGGCATCTGTAAAGGCCTTGTTGAATGTGAAGGTGTCGGTTGACGTGACGTCGCGGCCCTTGGGATGCTTTGACAGCACGCGAGCCTTGCCACAGGCAAGCGACTGGAGGGTGCGGTCAAGCTCGTCTCCTTGAAGACCCGTCGCCGTCGAAATCTGCTCGTACGTGAGAAACCCGTCGGCCGGGACGGTGTTAAACAGCATGAGAACCACTGCTTGAAAGGCGGAAACGAGGAGTTCCTTCGCCCCCTTCGGGAACGTCGCCTTGATCGCGCAATGTGCGAGCGAATGCTTCCACGTCAAGATCCGCCCCGTATGCTTGGTCTTGTAATGCCTGTCGAATCGCTCAATCTGCGTCGCCACCTCGTCAGGCAGATTCACCCGGTTATCTGGATACGTGGGCCAGGCGGCAGCGGACAGGATCATGACCTGGAGGTCCACCGCAGGCTTGCGTTCCGAGTTGGCATCGCTCCACTGCTTGTACGCCTCCAGCTCGTCCTTGGCAAGTTCCTGGTCCTTGAACATTTGCTCCAGGTTGTGCGTAAAGTTCGAGCCGCACTCACCCCGGAGCTTCGTCAGCATATTCCGTTCAGCATCCTGACTTGCGCTGCGGCCCATGAGCAGCCGCCGCGCGAGGTCCTTTTTGTAGAACGCCTCGAAAGCATCCTTGCCCTCGATGAACCGGAAGAGCTCCAGCGCTTGGTCGAGTTGTCGGTCGAGCTCGGCATCTTCGTCTGCGCTGCTTGCGTGCCCCTCCTTCTCGGCTGCAGCCCTGTCCTTGACATCTGATAGAAGCTCCTTTGGGAGAGCCTTGAGACCGCCACGCAGCAGCATGTCAATGTACTTTGCTGTCATTTCTCCAATCTTGGATGTTCCCGTATCCCAGCACGCAGCAATCGCCCGGTCGTTCATGAAGTTGCCGAAAGCCTCTCGCATTCCCCACAAGAAGTCCTCGTCCTTCTCAAAGGCGTCGCGAATCATCAGGTCCAACGAGCGACGCAGTTCCAGCAGCCGGAGCACCATCTCGTCACCCCGATCCTTGTCGGTTATGATGGAAGCGCCGGTTGTTCGAATGTAGTCTCCCCACGGCGCTTTCATCTTCTTTTGAATCCCAGACAGCCGCAGCAGGTCATACAGTCCCTTCATCGACTTCATGTCCTTTTCTGACAAGAGGTGCGACAGACTTCCGCCGTTCAGGAGCTTGTCCGAGTAGTGGTCGATGAGAATGGCGTGGGCCGAGTCCATCAGTTGCTTCTCCGTGGTGCTCTCCAGATTGTACGCGATGCACCGATAGTCTTCCCTCTGGAGGAGGGTCTCACAGGCCGAGATGTACTCCTTGAGACTTGACGCGCTCCATGACGCGCCAAACGCCTTGAAGTACGCCTCTGATTGTCGCAGAAAATTTGGTTCGAAATGCTTCACGTACACACCCAAGACGTAGAGCATTCGGACGGAGTCCTTTAACAGGCTGGCGTCCATCCGCTCGTCGCCTCGGCGGTCATACTCAATCATCTCGCATATGCCAGCGACGGCCTTGGCTCCGGGCAGGCCTTCAGAGGAGGCTGCTGCGTCTTGCTGCGGGAATGCCATTCTGCGGAAGTGAGAAATGGCCATGTCGTTGATGGAAGGTAGAGATGCGCGAAGCAGATATGTTCGGTCAAGGTAGCTGAACGTCGAGCGGATTGTGACCTGTAGCAGAGTAAGCGAAACGTGCCCAAGCCGACGGGATAAGATCCAATGCGCACCGCCTGAGAGTTCCAGGCCTTCCATTCCCCCAGGACGCTCCTCAGCACCTCGAGGCTCGAGTTTCCTCCGGCGCGTCTTATCCTGGGCAGCACCACCGTCTGAAGATGTGCCTCTACCCGCGCCGTGAGCATCGTGTACACCTTCTCCGCGTTCCCCCTGCGACACACATCCTCGACGCCACGATACAGCCTCTCCAGGGGTACGGCCGGGCGCCTGCCCGCGAAGACGGCCTCCAGCGCGCCGTCCAGCTCCCGCTCGGTGCGCGCGTAATACTCCTCGACCTGGCCATCGCGGCTGCTTGGGGCACGCAGGTTCTTGATGACGAGCTTCTTGGCGCCCGTGTACGGCTGGAAGGCCGAGGGCCGCGGCGTCAGGTCGATGGTCTCGGGGAGCTTGCCCCGAGCTCGCGCGCTGGCCATGGCGGGCGTGTCAGCGAACCTGGGGCGCTTGGAGGCGGCGGCGGACGACGACGACGACGACGACGACGACGAGAGGCGCGGCCGGCGGCGGGAGGGGTTGGCTGCTTCGCCTGGCGCGGGTGGCATGGGGCGGCGATAGACGCGTTCGCGCGATGGGTTGCGGCGAGCTGGCTCCCCAGGCCCAGGCCCAGTCCCAGTCCTGGTCCCGCCCTCGGTCTCTATCGCGAGGTTGGCTCCTAGGCTGGGTGCAGGCTTTCTCGAGGCCGGGTGCCGCTGTGGTGGTCCGAATGCTGGAGGAGCGAAAAGATGGAAAGAAAGGGAAGATATGAACGGCGGACCGGAGGATGCGCGTGAGGTGTAGGTTGTAACTTGTCTGTGGGGAGCTCGAGTGGTTATGTCACTGCGATTAGATAACGGAGTTACCTAGTGGGTCCGCAACACCAGGCAATGCATCACCAACCACTTGCACAGGCAGGACTGCAACACTCCAGGGGAGCATGGACGGAATATTCTGCATGGTATTGCAAGACGGTAAATACAGCACAGCCGCCATCGAAACATCATACACGGAGAATATCAGCGCTCCTATCTCGCACCGCTCCGCCCAAGCTAACATGAACCAACCACGCCGCATCTCCTCCAAACCCATGAGAAGAGATATCTCCGTGTCAGTAAACAGTCTATCGCTGACGACGTGGACGCTACCATGCATCGATACGCACACGAATAGCTAAAAGTGGCGACTCGACCCGCAGTTAAGCATACGCAGCCCATCCTGTTTGGACATTGTCAGCCAGTATTCGCCTCGTCAGCCGCAACATACAGCACCTACCAGAGTACAGCACCGCTAGGTTGCGCTCATCCGTGGCCTGGTTGATGAGGTCGTTCACTGTCGCCGTCACGCTCAGCGTCTTGGAAAGCTTCTTCCTCACAACCTCCAGCGCTCGATCCGCCTCGGATGGCTCGTTGAAGTGACCTGCTGCCTTCTTGCCCCGCTTGGCCTCGGCTTCGCTCTGGTCTGGCTCTTCTGCTCCCGCGTCGTCCTCTTGTCTTGCCTTTTGCAGCTTGGCCAGCCTGAGAGGCGAGATGGACCAGGTATACAGGGGATCGTACCGCAAAACGTCGAGGATCGTCATAATCGAATACTGTTCCTCTCGGAGCGCGTCCAGCGTGAACTCGCAGCAGCGGCGGAACACGCCCTCCGTCTTGGTGATGCCCATGCCGTCAACAATGTCTCGCGTTAGTCGGAAGGGCACAAGTTCTGGCACGGGAAGAATGCGCCCTGCCTCAAACGCCACGCCCAGATCGATGTGCACGGCCTCGCCAGTCTTCGTGTCGAGCAGAATGTTGTGACCATGTCGATCGCCGAGCCCAAGGATGTGCCCGAGCATGGATATGGCCGCCGTGCTTCTCGTGTACGCCAGGCGTTTGGTGAACCACTCGTCTGGATCGACGAAATACTCCATAAAGAAGTATCGCATGACTGGATGAAACTTTTCAGTCACTTTTCGGTACGTGCTGATGCGACTCTCCACAGTCCTGTTTTGGACGTTGAATATCTCCTTCCTGCACTGGGACCCCTTGAGATCCCTGGGATAGTATCTTTCGTGTGCGGGCATGAGAAACTCGTGCAGCGGAATGGTGTTTGGCACAAACTCGATCAGGCCAGACGAGGCTGTAAGCGGCAGGACTTTGTACGTTCGGATTCCCAAGTTTCTCTGCTGAGTACTCCTGTGTAGCTTCAACAGCGACGAAACGGCGGCAAAGACCTGTTCCATGATGGCGTCTTGTCGCAGGTCATCATGACCACCCTTCACCAGCTGCTTGTACTTGTTTCCGTTGCTGCCGACTGCCGTGATGATCTTTGGCGCGCTGACCCCGGATGCAATGGTCATGGTCGGCTCCAGTTTGGAGATGATGGGTACACTCGAGTAGTCCTTGGTGGCGGAGACCTCAATGTGCATCGTCGGTGGTGGAAGCCGGTACTTAGCCAGACAATTCACCAGGTTGTGACCAGCCCCGGAGTCTTTGAGGGGAATCTTGGCGCCAGACTTGTACTTTGACGAATTTCTATCCATCGCAAGCCCGTGATAGTACTTGCTTGTCTTGTCAATGGACAGCCAGATCTCAGTGACAGACTTGGTAGCTGCGAGTCGCTGGGCAACTTTTTCGGTCGCCTTGACGCGAAGCACCGCCACCTCGTCTTTCTGTTGCGCCTTGGCCTTTGTCCCCGACCAGATCTGATACATTCCGTGGTAAGGATGGTCCACGCAGATATTGTAGACAAAGTCCAAAAGGAGCTTCTGGAAAGCGTTGTCTTGGTTCTGAAGTCGTGATGTCAACTGGTTCATCAGATTGGCAAACTTTCTGGTCGGAACGGATGCAAGATGACGCTGCACCGCCTTGTTGGTGACATCTTCAGTCGACCGCTCGAGCCAGAGCGCCGTGAATCGCAGGGCGTCGTTGTTGTACTCGTCGGAAGTCGCCAACGAAAGCAGATAGTTCTCCAAGCTAAGCCGCACGAACTCGCTTCGTGTTTGCTCAACACGGCGTAGCTCTTGCTCGTCCAGATCCAGCCATTGCTTTTCTTTGGAAAGCACATGCGAGTATCGGGCCTTGAGCTGCGTATCTTTCGTGGAAGAGATGAGTACTTTGAGGTCGGACACCTCCTCGCTCTTGCCTTTCTTCAGACTCTGCAGCCTCGCAAGATCCTCTAGACCATCCGCGTCTTGCAGCTGCTCATCGCAGAATGTCGCAAATTGGTGATAGACGGCACCCACCTCCTTGGACGTGGCGTTGTCACGCTTGAGTTCCTTGAGTGCCGGCTCCAGGTACGTCTTCTGGATATCTCGAGGTTTTTCCAGGCGGGCGATCGAGACCTTGTGGCCAATCTTTGACAGCAGGTCGGATCGACTGACCGGGATGGTCTGCTTGCCGAGGGAAGAGTCCTTGTCGATCCCCTGGAGCATGCGGATGGATGTGCTCATCTCTCCGTGATCCCACAGCGAGTTGGCAACCTCAATTTTTATTGCGGCGTCCACATGTAGGTTCAGGTCCTCGCAAACAGGAATTAGGTTGTTGAGCGCTGTCGAGATATTGAGCGACTCCTGCGTCGCCTGGTGGTAGCGATATATTCCCGACGACATGAGCATTGACTCGACCTGCATGCGCCTTAGAGAAGCCATAGGGAGCTTCACATTGTTCAACAGTGCGGCGTGTTGACTTAACATGCTCGCTGTCGTCTGTCGACATGATAAGATTTGGCTCACATCGTCATACCTGAGAATGTGTTAACGCCTAGTCTTGCTTTGGGAATCGCATGTCAACTTACATGCCGCTCCTCATCCACTGGCTGCGACTCTGGAACTTTCGCAAGATGCTGTCCACCTCAACGGCATCAGAGAGATTCAGGAGGTCGTCAAGCTCCGTAAGAGCGGCCAACGCCGCTAAGCGGCTTCTCAGTGCTGTTGCAGTGAGCCGCGTGCCAGCCACGCTTTTCATTATGCGACTGAAGCCATCATACACGGTTGATCGAACCACTGCAGGCTCTGTGGCTTGATGTATGCTTTGATACGCCTTGTACACGACAACAGTGTGGTGGTCGACGGTCGATGGCGCAGGAAGATTCCACATCTCAAGTCTTCTCGCGGTGCTAAAGGTGGTTTCCAGCGATGAGTTGGAAGCCCCTAGATTTTGTTGCGTCTGAAGCACAGAATGCGACAGTCCTGACAAGCCCAGGGTGCCGAGTGCCCCCACCAGAGCTTGAGCATCCGTTTCTGCTTCTGGGTGTCGAAGACGGAGGTGGCTGTCATATTGCGCCCCGCGGAATGCTAGACTCTTTGATCCTTCCTTTTCGTATTCCACGCGAGCGAGGACTTTGGCGAGGCTCGCCTCTTCAGGAAGGCCGTAATAGGTATCCGGATCATCAATGTTCTCAAACATAGCGAGCAGTGTGTCGTTGATGTCGGATTCTCTGGATGCAGACGACCTGCGAGACGCGCGCGTGCCCTCAGAGGAGACAAGCTCGGCGAACAGCAGGGCCGTCTTGTACATGCCGCATCGCGACGCCGCGGACGCTGCAACAGTGTAATCAATGTCCAACCAATGCAACCGATCCTCTATAGACGACTCCTTCGGGTGTTCCTGAGTTCTCAGATATAGTATTGTGTTGATCAGAAGCTTGAGGTTGTCTTTGGCGCCGGCAGCTTTCGATTTCAGCCATCCTTTGAATGCTGTAGACAATTGGCGCTTCATTATTTGCTGCTGTTCCAATTGAAAGTAGAGAACCAGATGGACGACGAACGGGAATGCCTTTTCGGCGAACCCCTTGACTTTTGCCAATATCGGAGGCAGAACTGAGAGAAGGATTGACTCCGGCACAGACTTGGCCAAGTGTACACTTAGCTGTGGCAGCCAGGCTCGGGACGTGATGCCTTCTGTCCAGACAAACTGTGCATCTTCGGGGACGGGAACAGTCGGTATTTCGGACGGAGGCGAGCGGTAACCTCCCCATTGAGAGGCAAGGAACAGAGATTCTGACAAGCTTCTCTGACAAGCCACGACAAGCGGCTCATCTTCCTGCAACACCGCCTGAGAAACCGCACTCCTCAATGAAGCCTCGGAGAGTCCAGCGACAACAGAATCTTGATGAGAGGTAAGATCCTGAAGAAGACACAGCAAGCCCATTTCAGAACCATTCGGACCCGGGGCGATCTTCTCGTAATGCGCAAGCCGTGATTCGCGAAGGATGCCCTTTGGGATGTCGCCAGAGGCCGAAAAGGATCGCCCAACTACTCGCCCAGCCCAAGACAGGTAATTCTGGCTCAGATTTTGCGCCTCACAGCTCTTCCATATAGCGCCAGCATGAAGAATGGCCTGGTCATCGCTTTCGACAATGTCATCGAGAACGGCGGTAGGTATGGTAAAGTCGGCACAGAGCAAGCCCAAGGCGAGCTCACGAGACGTCTCATTCAGAAGCCCCCTCTCCGAGGCGCCGTCTTCCAGAATTTCCAGAAGCAGCTTGCTCTCGAAAGTGTCTTTCTCTGCATTTCCAGATGACCTTATATGCGCTGCTGACTGGGTAATGGATTTAAAGGAGTTTCTTTGAATGTCGCTGCGAAACGCAGAAGAGGTGTACTCGGCAAGATACTTGCTGAACCACCCGTGGAAGTTCTGAGTCTTGCTCATCGTTGCCTTGAACTGGCTTTCCTGAGTCGTGCTGGATTGGCTCGATTCAAGAAAGACTCGGAGTGAAGCCAATGTTGATAGGGCATAGCCAGCCAGAAAGGAAGGAGTTTGGGTCAAGTATGGAGACCCGCCAGCAAGTAGATACTGGCTCATCCCCAAAGCATCATCAGCGCATTCCGAGTCGACGATGAAGGTACGAATGGAGTTGAGCAGCATTTCCAGACAATAAGACTCTAGGGCCACTTGCCCAGCTAAACAGACCACAAGCCGGACTTTCCGGAGAACAGAGCAGGCGTGGAGGGACCCCAGAGCTGGGTGGACGCTGCTGAAAAGCCTCCTGGCAGTCGATACCACCAAAGCCGGCGTCCAGAGGTCGTGAAACTGAAACTCTGTTCCTTGGCATAGCCTGAAGAGGTCATGAATCACATATTTCGCTCGAAACATTGGCTGTTGATTTGGCGGCAGTTTGGCTGGCGAATGCGCAATATTCTTGATGACTTCCAAATTGTCGGCAGCGTATGAGAGATCTGGGTGCCTGCGGAAGACTCTCTCCGGCGAGTCCTCTTGGTCGATGAGATCGAAGAACAAGGCGACTATGTCGACAAAGTTGATGTATATGGACTCGATGTAAAGCTTGTTCCCAAGCTTCTTCTTAATGCGGTCCTCGCCTCGCACCTTGGACGACTCGCCAAAAGCGTCGCCGTAGATCATGCAATAAGAAAGGACGGTTCCAAAGTTGCTCTGTATGAGCTCCGTTTCACTCGATGCGATTAACCGAGCCAGATCTAAACTTGCTGCTTCTTGCCCTCGCATCAAGGCCAGTCCCATAGTTTCAGCTTGGGCTGCACGGAGCAAGTCTCCAAGCTGATCGAACCCAAAGATGGAAAAGGGAATGTCTTGCAAGGAATCATTTTCCATCCAAGTGTAGAGGAGCTGACGAGAAAAGAGCAGGAACAGCTCTTTGGGTGAGTCTAGGCTCAGCTTGCTGGCGATGTCTGCCAAGCACCACGTGGCGTACTCTGTCGCTTGAGCAATCTTTCCCGGGGTCTCAAAAATATGATAGATGCATCTTCTGAGCAGAGTTGGCCATCGGCAGGCTAATTTGGAAAGAACCAGCAGCCTGAAGGCGATTCCAGCAGCATCCTCGGAGTTCGCCGGCAGGCTGTCTAGCACGTCCACGAAAACCTCATCGTGCAGCATCAGAATGTATAGCTCAAAAATGCCAGCGATCCTGTGCGCGACGAAGCACTTGACCTTCATTGTGCCACTGCTGAGAATATACAAGAGCGACGTTCGACATGAATCAAGGCCAAGATTCGTGCCATACGCCGGATCGGCACTGAGAAGCGTGAAGAGCAGGCGGGCCATCGACATCTGGGCTTTCGGGGAGAACAGGTTTGAAGTGAGGCAGACCTTGATGAAGTAGTCGTACAGATCGCCCACGCCCTCCGCGAGGTCTTGGTTTTCGCTTAACCATAATTGATGCAGGCCATCGGTAACCTCAATGCAAGCAGTGAGAGCAACCTCGCAGCACTGATACTCCGAGTCGCTAATAATTGCGCCCAGTCTCTGAATTAGACCCAATGCATTCTCTGGACTCATCACGAGATCTGAGTTGGACATCTCAATCAACAAGCATTGGCATGACAACAGATCATCGTCAGGCAGCGATAAAAGGTCATCAAGCCAGGAGTCTGGAACAAGGCCGATCTGGTTGGCGTCGTTGTAAAGAGCTCGCAAGAGGGCAAGGCGCAGTTTGGTGTCTGTATAAAACGCTCGAGGACTCGTAGACATCTGCGAGTTGTGTCTGGGTATCGGCCCAGGCGTCGAGGTTGTTGTAGCCCTGCTACTCTGCGACTCAAACTCATCGTCGAGCTCCATGGAGTCTAAATTGTTCGAGTTTTGTCCGGTTTGTCGCAATTCTAGCGAGCTTGCAATCTTCGTAACAAGACGGAGCAAGCCGATGTTCTCGCTATGGAGCCGGCCCAGGCTTGCCGTGTTGAGATCGGGGATGCAGGGACGTAGCAACCGCAGAACTAGATCAATAAACGCTGTCGGCTCAACGGAATCCAAGGCAATGGCCAAGCTCCTGTCGGCAAGATCCCCCAGAGTCGGCTCCACGGCAGACGATTGCGTAGAGTTCAAGTCGCTCAACTGGGGCAGAAGCATGGCCCCGATAATACAAGCCGATAGAAGACTTTGGAATCGTTCAAGAGATATTTGGCTGCCTCCTTCGCTTGACTTTTTGGTCCACGAATTGCATAGGTCGACAAGCTCCTCTACCTTTGGATAAAAGAGCTCTAACACAAGTTTCTTCGATACGTAGAAGTCGCTTGTGTCAGCGGGCGGGCGAGCTTTACTTGTTGTTGACAGATGGCCAGCGTCATCTGGGTCGGAATCATGCTGCCTATGCGCAAGGAGGAGAAGGTACTCATTGAACTGGGCAATTTCCCGCTGTACCTTCCACGCTTCGCCGAGTGCCGTGCCAGATACTGCATTTTGGTCATTCCCTGAGAGCGGTTGCGCTCCGCAGCATAGTCGCAACAGGTTGACGAAGTCGAGAGGTCGAACGTGGATCGACTGGAAGGATGAGTACCCCAGCTCATCTAGTCGTGCACATTGTCAGCCCAAAAAAGCGTTTCGATGACCGGGAGAACTCACTAGGGTTCCACTTCAAGAACACCCATCTGATGATGTGGCTGCTCGTAGCTTGGCTGGCACCCGGCAGCCTGGCATTGCGTTCGTGGAAAAGGTGCGACATCAGGGATAGCGATGTATCGCAGAGAATCGCCGGCCCGTTGACATCCGCCGTCGTGACGAAATTGTTGATGTCTTCTGAGAGTGTATGGTGTGGCAAGATGGCCGCCTCTAGAATGACCTGTAGCAAGAGGCACGACGCACGGCTGGTGGCAGGAAGGCTGAGGGATCGGGCAGCTATGTGCCACAACTGCCTCCATATGTCTAGCTGGCCTTCACGGACATCAGGCAATAAAGCGCAACTTGACGAGTTAGCGTCCTGGTAGCATAGAAGAACAGTTGGAAGCATACCTTGCACAAGCGACCAAGGCCCATGATGCTGTCGTAGCATTCTTGTTTGACGCACAAGCAACCAAGTCCACGAGCAACTCCCTCATCTCGTCAACTGCCGAGACATTGCTAGCGATCAGGAAAGGGACCAGTTGAAGAGCCGTCCTATGGATGCCAGGGTCCCTCGACTTTAACTTGATCTTCAACCGGCTTGCGTCCTCCCGAACCCGCCGCCTTTTGCGTGGCTGCTCGACGCTATCGTCCCCAGCATGAGGCAGCCTCTTCTGGGGTCGCAACAAGATCGCTTCCAACAGCGCTATGTTCTGGACCAAGGCCCAGGAACCCTCTCCCTCGGCATTATGGTGGCGGAGACCAAAGAGGTTTAGCCGTAGAGAATCCTCTGGCAATGACGACGAGGCAAACGTAACATCATTGAGCTGCAGTCGAAATGCATCGCTTCGCTTCGAATACTCCAGCCACAGGGGATCAATCAGATTCTCCACATCGTTTCGCACTGTAGTATCCCAGGTATTAACCGCGAGGCTTTCGATGTGAAGATGCGTCAGGAAGATAGTTTTCGATATCTCGTTTCGTAAAGCCTTGATCAGCTCATCCTGCGAGACTTTGTCGGCTCGCCACCAATAGCTCATCAAAGGAAGCAAATTCTTCACCAGAGCAGTTGAAAACGTGAAGTCATCAGCTTGGGTTGCCGCAAATGTGGTGTTGGCAATAGCAAAACAAGCGGTTTGCATTGAACCAAGACTGAGGGTCTTCATTCCTAATACCCTCAGCGCCAGATCCGTGATGTCCTTGGATCGCTGCAGAATGGGAGCGTTGGCTGCTTGGACCAAGTAGTGCAGGCCCTCGAGAGCATCCCGAAGAGGACCCCCGTCAGATTGATTGGCACGCTTCTGGCTTTGGGTGGAAGCACTTGTCCTTCCAGTCGACCATGGTGTTGAGGTTCCAGGGGCAGGAGAGTCGCGGCTCGGAGCTACGACACTCGAACGTGCTTCGCTGGGCAGTATGTAAACGGCGATGTCAAGTAAAAAGTCAACACAACCTGCCCACGGCGCACCGTCCTTCCTGGACAGGAGCTCGACGTGCGACGGACGAGCAAGCACCTCGGCGAGAGCCTTGACGTAGTCCTGGAGTAGTGGCTGCACAAAGTCATCATTTGGACCGGGCAGAACCTGCGTGATATGATCTATAAAGGCGAGTAACGTCTTTCGTCCCAGCTTGGCGACGCCTCGGGAAGCGGCCACTCTGACCGCAGCCGCGCATTTCGAAAGCCGCGACGCAGCACCATTGCGTTTTGCCTGAGTCTTCTTCTTGTCGTAGAAGACCGGCTTTTCGGAGAGAACGAGATTGAATACGGCCTCAAATATTTCATGATAGCTCTTGTCTTCCAGAGCAGTGCTGGGTTGTGTCAGCAAACAAACACTGCCGGGCTTGTCAATGCGACAGGGGGGCATACAGATTTGCAGCTCTATTCTTCAGCAGATGGGTCAAATCTAGAGCATGGTCAGGACAATTGTCAACCGTGATGGGAGTAGGCTCAGCGTACCATCCACGGCTTTCTCGCGGTCTTTGAGAGAGCCAGACTTTATATCTCCTGCAAAGCCGTCAGTGGCTTGCCAGCATTCCAAGAGGGGTTGCGCATACTGGCGAGATTCCTGACTGTCGACATATGAGAAGAGGCCATCTTGAGCCGAAGAACGCTCTCGTCAGGACAGCTCGCACGGCACTGCGGTAGCTGGCCGATATGGCGTTGCTTGCAGCCGTCTTGAGTTGCCGAGGCGCGTCAGGGACTCGGGGCCAGCCCAGCACCACTGAATGTCAGTGCGGGCGGCGAAGTAAGAAACAAGACACACGCAGAACAGATGTCGTCGACAGCTAAAGCCATGCCTTTAGAGGGCCATGATTCTGAAGGCTGGAATTTCAATCCGATCGCGCAGCCTGGACTCCCTCCGGGGCTCGTCATTCGTCCATGGCCTAGGGCTGCCTGGCCTCCCATCCTCGCAGCGGCGCAGCTTGGGGGAGCTTGAAGCTCCCCAAAATAAGACCGGCAGAATCCACACCGCCCGCAAGGATGTTTACATCGGCCCGCGCATCTGCGCTCCCGCTGTCGTCGCATCCAATGGCAAACTGCTTGGTCGTGCCCATAGCAGGCATGCGAGCAGCAAGGCTGCAGAATCTCTGACCATCGTCCTCTCTCTTGCCCACTGCGGTTGGCCAACACACGCAAGGCGACAGCAATCTGGTGTCGTCCTACGCGTTTGTCGCCGTCGGGTGACTGTCCCCTCTACGCCAGATCCTCGTCTCACGATGCAATAGCACCCCATCGCCAACATGGCCGAAATTACAACGCTGGATGCCCTGCAGGCTTTCCACCGAGAGCTGGCGGCATTGGACGGTGGCTACGGGGACGGTGTCGAGAGCCTGGACAATGAGTTTCTCGTGCAGACCTTCGAGAGGGAGATGGGCAAGCTGTGGGAGTGCCCGCCCAAGAACGAACAAAGCCGAAACACGGTAAAATCAGGTATGCACCACGCGCAAATCAAGAGGCTTCTGAGGGAGACGTCGCTAAGAGGGCCGTAGGGAAGCTTTCTTTGGACGGCAATGAGTACAACATAAACGAAAAGTTTCAGCAGGACGCGCTGCTGCTCTCCGACGAGATCGACATCGACGAGCTTGACGCGGCACGATGCCTCCTCGATTCTCAGGATGACCCCTCCGTCCTCGGGCGATCTCTCCTCGAATGCGGAATCATTCGCTTTCACCAGCAACGAAAATACCTCCTTGACGCCCTGAGGTTGCTCCTAGAGCTGGATGGCGCGGACGAAGAAACTGAAGAGTCCAGCGCTCTCGAAGGCATCAAGATGTTTGTCGCAGCACGGCTATTTCAGTCTGGAACCGGCGGATCGAAACGCTACGTGCCAAGATGCATGGCCGCAATGGCGAAGATACGAATGTGGCTGCAGAAGCTCGGAGACAAGATCGCCGCAGCGCAGACGTTGAACCAAGAAAACGCTGGCGGGATGTCAGAAGAGATGGAGACCGTCGAGTTCTCGCGCCTGAGCCTAATACAGCAACACGAACAACTCGGGGTCATCCTTTGCCGTTGCATAGAGAAGCGACAGGCCGAAATTTCAGACTTCCTAGACTTCATCTCGATCTTGAAGAAGGCGGACAAATACGATACCCTCCTTGGTGAGCTGAGGATCCGTTTCGCTCTCCCCTAGCGTTTTCTGACATGCGACTCAGTTCACTTGGTACCTGCCATTGGCGCATATATCTCTGCCTTTGGGTCGACGGAAGGAGGTTACGATCTCATCAGAGTGCGAGAGTTGAACAACAAGCTCTTCCCACATGCAGACGATTCCACTTGGCCACTGCCGCACTTGCACGCTGCATTACGAGCTTGGTGGCTTGCGGAGTACAGTGGCTTTTACTTGGACGATCCGCCCGAGGCTGCCATTCCTCCTAATACCGATCTCGATGAGGGTAAGCAAGCCCGTCACGATCGCAACTCGATAAATCGCTAACTATAAGACAGAGGATCGTCAGCGGTCAAAGCAGTTTCTGGATTCTTTAAAGGATGGCGCTTTCGACTTCATACTATCCGTCGCTGGAGATGTTAAGCCACCAGACTGGCACGATTCCGTTCGGGTTGGCATGCGCAACTGGCTCCAGAGGAAATCCTCTGCTCTGCCATCCGAATCCATCCACTTCTCCGGCTTTTTCCAGCTATGTCTGATGGCACAGTTGGAGGTGTTTGTGGATGCATTCATCTCGAATCTGCCAGATGTCCTCAGAAAGTTGCGAGTCGAGGAAGACGAGCAACGGCAGCTGAGCCAAGCGCATGAGCAAGATTTGGACCTGGAGCGCTTCTTGCTCATCATCGCGTACTCGTATGAAGGGCGCCCTGATGCGGCGGCTAACTTCTGGTCGGATCCCGACAGCAATCTTGCAGGCTTCATGCACTGGGCATCTCGACGGGCGTCGACTCCACTGGTGACGGCTTTCTGCGAGATGCTGCAAGCCATATCCGAGAGTGACGAGTGTGCCACCGCTGCTCACGACTTCCTTCTCGACGAGGGGCATCACTCTTCGGGGAAAATAAGAAGATCACAGTCTTTGACATGGACTCAGATATTCAAAGAGCTGGAATTCTTCTCCGACAAAATCAAGCAAAAGCCAACAGCGACCCAGACTGTAAGGTACCGCGGCGCAAAGCCAACCAACGACCTATTGGAGACGGAACCCGAGTCAGCAATGATGCTCGAGTGCTACCTTCGTCTCATCACCAAGCTCGCCGGTGAAAGCGAGACAGCCAGGGTGTTCCTGCTGCAGAACCCGGGATACAATCTCGTCGACCTTCTCTACGAGTTGGCAAGCAGTCCAATTCCGCCCCGGCTCCGGGGCTGCGTTTTTATGGCGCTGAAAGCATTAATGGCTCGAAAGTCGATGCAAGAGAGCCATGCCATGTGGACGTGCTTGGAGAGTTGGATCACTGGTGGGTATGCCGGTCCCGCCACTGGACCTCTCCGGCAGACACAACCAGCTCCTCTCGTGTCAACCGAACGCATTCTGGATGAGATGAGCAGCGGCTTTGAGGACCCTGAATCGTTCATTCAGCTGTTGCTCGCGTTGGTGTCCCCAGCGAGAGACAGCAGCCCGCTGAACGACTCTTTGCCCTTCCCTGAGACTCTCGGGTCGAGTTCTCGATACCCTGGCGTCGAGGTCTACGTGGACTTTGTCATGGGCCTAGTCTTTGCGAATAAGTCCCAGGAGCTTCAGGAGAAGCATCAGATTCGTGTGCTGAGGCTCACCTGTCTTGAATTTATCCTCACCTGCCTGGCCACTTTCAACGAAGACCTTATTGTCATTGCAAACCAGACAAACATCATGATCGATTCCATCGTCTCCACAACAGACCTCGCGGCGTACGTGAGTAAGCATCCGTTCGCCAGGGTCATGGAATGGATGTTCAACGACAAGGTCATGACTGCCTTGTTCAACACGATTCACCAAGAGCCAGCAGATGTTGGCAACGCCCCCCCAGATTCTCCTCTCATCTTGGGAATCTTGCGTGCAGTCGAGGTCATTTCGAAAGTGCTTGATCTCGAGGGGACTTACCTTGACTTGGTCCGACCGCTCATCAAGCGCCAGTCTAGCCAGAGGCGCCAACCAGTTGCCAACGCGGCTTATGCCTCGTTCCAAGACGGACTGGTGACGAGACTAAATCTCGTTGTGGACCTTGGAAACTATTGTGGAATAGGGCACCCCGATCTTACTCTGGCATGCCTGAAACTGTTGGAGAAGATGGCGTCGTCGTCCAAGATCACGGCTACTTGGTCAGGGTCGAGCCGGCATGCGCACCGCAACAAGGCCATTGTCGCCCTTGAAGCGAATGGAGAGCACGAGTCGATATCTCGGTCGTTTGGCTCCGAGCTGATGGCTCCATTGGAGGCGCAGCGCGAAGCAAATTCTCCCAACTATATGACCAAAATCTACATTCTCGACTTCCTATTGCAGTGCCTGGAGACGACGCCGAAAGAGCCAACCATTGCTCATCTGCTGCTAGGATTCCAGTGCGGAGTAGACTCTCTCTCCATTGACAACAATGGCTCCTTTGCAGCTCGGACATCTTTGTTCCACAGTCTGGTGAGACTGCTTTTCGAAGTTCCTTCCGGTGACGCACAAGGGATGAGGCATTGGCTCATTGCTCTCAAAGCACGAGTGATGCGAATTCTGCACATTCTATGGAGCTCTTCGCTCTCTGCACCGCTTGTCATCAACGAACTACGGGAAAACGAATTTCTCTTCCACCTCATGATTCGGGAGTCTGTTATTCAGCCTGACCTCCCGTGGGAGGGCCAGAACGTTGCCGCAGTTCACTTCCCCATGACAGATGGCGCTCCCACGCTCGTCGACTACTTGACACTGCGAAGCCTAACATTGGAGTACATTGCCGTGGAGCTTTGTATGATATCACAAGGCCGCATGCCCAGCGTCAAAAGACGCATATATGATGCCTTGAATGGTCAAGTCATGGGGGATGGCAACCAACTGATTCAAACGCCGACAATTTTCGACTTGTATGACTTTCTCCTTCCAGATGACATCTGGGACATGCCGCCGCCTGCAATCCAGTATTACAAGGACCTGGACCTTTCTGTCTGTCTGGAGAGCGATGCCGACTCAAACCAAGTCTACAATGGGGACCGCGTCAAGGAGATTCTTCTCTTGAAACGAAGCGAACAGCAGGGCCAAGGGACCGTTATTGCAGCCCAGGACTTGGCGGTTATCGAAAAAGAAGAGGCCATGATCCTCGAATATCTGGTCTCGTCTAACAGACAGAAGCAGATTGCGACTCAGTGCCTCAAAGTACTAAAGTCTTGGACCAGGCTGCTCCTGGTTATGGTCGAGTGCAACGACTTTAAGGGAACGGCGCAAACCTCCTTCTTCCTCCAGGCGCTTCAGGCCACCCTCCCGAGCCTTGAGGCCTTTGCAGCGGATCGGCCCGACGAAGCGCTAGAGCTGGCAAGATTGGCTCGAGTGCTCCTTAGCAAGCTTGACTTGGCGGCAACCAACGGTGGAGACAAGCAGAGTCAGGCTATTGGAAACCTGGTCAGCGACAAGCTGTACCAGCTCTTCCAGATATGCCTCCAGGCCATTGGCAAGTGGGCCGGCTCTCCTGTGCTGAGATCGGTCTACTACGAGATCTGCTACCGGTATCTTACTGGGATGACCGAGCAAGGACCGTTGAGCTCAAGCCGACCCAAGATTACCAAAACGATCCAAGTCTATGGAGAGAGGCTCATCAACGCCATCTGTGACGACGCCTTCTGCGGCGACCCTACCTGCCAAGCTGCCGCACTCGTCCTCCTCAATGCCTTGGTCAACGTCGGTCGGCAAGACGGCGACAACCACGTCGTTGAGACACTTAACCGACTCAACTTTATCGGCATCCTCGTCGACTCGTTGCGAAACATCATGCAGGAGTGGCACGATGTGTTTGCGTCTGGTATGACTGGCTCACTCCTGGCGCCTTCGCATGCCTGATCAACTAACAACTCTACAGGTCACGCCGACCAGCAGAATCATCAAAACGCCCGCCTAGCTCTCCTCCTCCAGATGGCGCAATCCCGCACCGGCGCCAAGTACATCCTCTACGCCAACCTGTTCCACACCATCGAGACCTCGGGCCTCTTCTCCGCTGACCCAGAACTCCAAACCGATCCGAAGAACCCGCGCGCCCTCGAGCAGCACTACGATCTGCTGGCCAAGATCACCCGTATCATCGGCGCGGCGCTGCTCAGCCGCGGCAGCCACAACATCGTCCAGGGACGCAAGTTCCTGACCGAGCACCGCATGCTGGTGACGCATACCCTCAAGCGCAGCGCGGGTATTGGCAGCGGGCATGCCAATGAGGGCCTGGAGGAGCGGATTGGTGAACTGGCAGACGCCTTGATGGTTGTCATTGCCGCGACGGGCTTCCTGGAGGTAAGCGCAATGCATCAACGTCGTCCAAGGAATAACCCAGCGCTGACAAACACAGTTCGAGAACGAATCCGTGTTAGAGTCGACCAAGCCGAACCACGCCTTGTTCCACTGAGACTTGGACATACATCAACGAATGGGGGGTATGTGATGGAACATGGCTTGTTGCCGGCCAAACCGGCCCACGGTGCTTTCGTAAATTAGACACGGGCTAGGACTAGGTTTTGGCCTGATGGCGTTGGGAGAAAAAGCAGCAAATGGCACTTTGTGTATCCAACTATGACGGGAGGGCACACCGGCAGAGTGTTTTTCTCCGCCTAGAATATATCTGCATGTCGCTGGAGGGCGGATTGCCGAGGGATGGATGGGCTTGTCTGCTTTGAATAAGAATTGTCTATTCACGAGCTGCATCGGAGATGCTCATAATACTCCATGGTTTGATAGACAACGGAGCCCAGCATCGTGTCCCAGCTCTGCACTTAGCTCGTCGTCCAAAGCTCAAGCCCCCATACGAACACAACGGTTCGATAGTATCTATAGCCCAGCCCAACCGTCATATATATCTCATCATCCACGTGTCACGACAAGTTGTCGGCCTTTCGCTTGCCTTGCTTCGTAGCTGTCATGAGCTTGAGCTCGAGCGGCCAGAAACCCTTGGTCTTGGTGTTGTACGACGAACGGGGTTTCATGTCTATCTTGGCGCGACACATGGGGCATCTCCCTCTAGTAGCATCGGCATGGAGCGACGAGTGCAGGCATTGCTGGCAGTATAGATGGCCTTGAAGACATAATTAGTGACACGTTGAGACTTTGGTATGTTTGCACACGTACCGCAATGCGTGACCGTCAACGTTGTGGCGTCGTCCATGCAGATGACGCACTGAAACGCCGATATCTTGATCCTTTTGTCCACTTCTGGTTTTTTCAGCTCCTCGGGCACCTCGGTGGCCTCGGTCAAGTCGATGGTTGTGAGCTCCTCGAGATCCGCGTCGTCGAGATTGTTGTCACCAAAAACATCGTCGTCAGACGGTTGGGGCAACGCCAAAGGTTTCGAGTCCGCCAGCTGGTCGCCCGTCCCAGTCACTCGCCGCCGCTTTGTGGGTTTTGGCGCGTTCATGATATCTCGCAGCCGCGGGGGCGGCATTTCGGTAAAGGAGCTTTGCGTGCTCTCGGACGACAAGAGCTCTTCGCCAAACTCGTCAGTGAACAGCGTGTTCTGCGAGTCCCCGACACTGGACGCGGAGAGCTGTGTCGTGGACAGTGAGGGGCCTGCGAAGGTCCGGTCGCAGGCTGCCGAGCGGCGGGCAGGGGCAGCGGAGCCAGGGCGCACGGTAACGGCGAACTGAGGCTGACTGAGAGCCTGGCCTGCCTGCGAGCCCGTGCCAGCGGGCGGGTTTAGGAAGGGGGGGTAGCTGGATGGCGAAGAAAAGTCGTTTTCGACGAGGTCGCCGAGGAACTGGCCGTCGCTCGTGAAGCCGGGCAAGCCGGGCGAGAAACCGGCTGGCGTTACCAGGGAGACGTCGTCGGCGAGGTCGTCGCCCCAGTCGATGGGGAAGTCGAACTCGCTCTCGATCAGCCGCGTCTGCTGGTGCGATGGAGACTGGTGCCTTTGTCGGCTAGGCGTAGAGAAGGTCGTCGAGGGTGAAGGCAGGTTGACCGTGCGCGTCGTCGGTCTTGCCGCTACGGAGGAGGATGCGGAGGAATGATGTCTGGGAGAGGAGGATCGGACGAGCGGCGAGCGCTGTTGGGGCAGCGGCGGCAGACGGGACCGCCAGCTGTCTCGTCGCCCCGATGGACTGCTAGCCGCATTCACGTGCTGTACGTCGAACGCCTGCTCGATGGGTGAATCGGCGAGCGTCGCAGACGTCGCCATGGTTGCCGCCGAGAGTTGAGAGACGAGGCTACGTGACGGGAGCGCGTCGGCGGGCCGTTGCACACGGGAAGAACACGTCGAGGACGAGTTTCGAAGGCGGATATTTTTAGAAGGGGAAGAAAGGCTGTGGTCGTACGGGGCGAGCGCATCTGTCGGGAGCGTCCCCGAAAGGACGTGGATGTTGATGGAACAAGGTCATCTGCTGAGGTGCGGACCTGGCGGGGGCGCTTGCGCGGGTGGCGAGACGCAACCTCGCGGGCGTGATTTGGCCGCGCCCAGTGACAACACAGATTCTCACACTCGCCATGGTCACGCTCATCAGCCAGGCAGCAAGAGTAGAGTGTCGCTTGGCGCAACAACAGCACTGCTTTTCTCGATTTCAATCAGAGCATGGCGCACTCCAAAGCTCGCGGCGGTGTTGTCATGCACCAACCCGGTACGCCTATCGGACAGGCACCAGGCACAACTGCACTGCTCACGTGCACGATACACCCTGGCCCAACAACACGCATGACCTGTCCTCTCACTTTCTACGGAAATGCCAACGTCCCAAGGAGCCAGAGTCCAATTCGGCTGACCTTGCGATGCAGCTAGGGGACGATTTGCACTGGCACAGGCATGGCTTATGTTGGCGAGCTGCAAGTGTCAGTCTCACAGGCATGAGACAGCCGCAAGTTGGCAGATTGCTCCGTATTTCCAATCCTCCAGCGAACCGGACTCTTTCAATTGCTGTTTTCTACTGAACTAAACGCAGCCTCGAGCTTGATTTTGTCGGCCCTACTTCGTACTCGCCCAAGTCTCCGAGACCCGGGTTGGACCATCACCACTTCCAGATGCGGCAATTCTCAGCCCCACCGCAGCTGCACCCTGCATAACCTCCCTGGATGACCTAACGTCGAGGGACATCAACCCCCTGCCACCAAGTTCCTCCCCGCCAAACGACATCAAAGCACATCGCATCAACCTCGCGCAGCAGCCGCAGCAACTATTAATACCGGCGCATAGTCGTCCTGCCGTGATGTTGCATCGTCGCATATGAATGCGCTCGCCCCCGCTGCTGGTCATGTCCAGCGCGCCGCGACGGCTAGCTTTGTTCGCCTCGCGCGCCACCATGCGCACCAGCGCCAGGCATGGAGAGCGCATGTGCGCTGGCTGGCCGACGTCGCCAACGAGGCAAGCTTGAAACGGCAAGGCAGTCTTGCAGGTGAGTGCCCGCGTGTCATCTTTCGCTGCGGACCTGTCACTGACGTTGCTGCGCCCAGTGTCGTCACAGTCGCGGTTCAATGAAATCGGCGTGCAGCAGCTGAGCTCGCACGTCTTCAACCAGATCTTTCCCGATGGCTGCAAACCCCCGCCGCAAGAGCTCGTCCAGCTATCCAAGGATCATTTGCGACGACACGACTTGCTTGGCAAGAACACCGATGATTCCGAGCCCATCGCATTCGACTTGCCCCAGCTACAAGGCCGGACTCTGGACGAGCACTTCTACAAGCTCGGCGCAGATTGCGCACAGCCGTACTTGACGTACGCGAAGCAGTTTGTACGCGCCAACGTCCCACCTAAACCGAGGAAATGGATACGGAGAAGCGGCTGGACCAAGTATTATCCCGATGGGCGGACCGAACAGGTCGATGCCCCCGACGAGAACATGCTCTGCTTCGACACCGAGGCCATGTGGAAGGAAAGCCCCTTTTCCGTCATGGCCTGCGCAGCGAGTCCGACTGCTTGGTACGCCTGGCTATCTCCTTGGCTCTTGGGCGAAACGACAAACGACCGACAACTCATACCACTCGGCAACCCGACCAAAGACCGAATAATTGTCGGGCATAATGTTGGATACGATCGAGCAAGAATCTTGGAGGAATACGACATCAAACAGTCGAGGAACGCGTACATCGACACCATGTCCCTTCACGTGGCCATCAATGGCATGTGCTCACAGCAGCGACCGACATGGATGAAGCACAAAAAGAACCGCGAGCTGAGGGAGAGAGTCGCAACTCAGACACCCGACCACGAGCTTGCCCAACTTCTCAGCAACAGGAATATGCAGGAAGAGGAGGAACTATGGGTCGAGAGGAGCTCCGTGAACTCGCTGCGGGACGTGGCCAAGTTCCACCTCGACGTCTCGATTGACAAGGCCGTTCGCGACGACTTTGGAGAGCTAGATCGCGAGGGAGTTTTGGCGAAGCTCGATGTGCTAATGGACTACTGCGCTGCCGATGTCTCCATCACGCACCGGGTCTATCAGATTGCGTTTCCCAACTTCCTCGACGTCTGCCCGCATCCGGTCAGCTTCGCAGCTCTTCGACACCTTTCGTCCGTCATTCTCCCCGTGAACAAATCCTGGGATGCGTACATTGCCAATGCAGAAGCGACGTACCATAAGCTCTCCGATGCGGTTCGGGAGAGGCTGATTGGCCTTGCAGAGAAGGCGTTGGAGATTAAAGACGACCCGGAGAAGTGGAAGAATGATCCTTGGATGAAGCAGCTCGATTGGTCCGGCCAGGAAATTCGCATGGTCAAAGGCAAGCGCAAGAACGACCCCCCGAGGCCAGCGGCGAGACAGAAGAAGCCCGGGATGCCCCAGTGGTACAAGGACCTCTTCTCCAAGAACGACGCACCAATCAGCATCACGGTGCGAACACGCATAGCGCCCTTGTTGTTGAAAATGTCGTGGGAAGGCAATCCGCTGTTTTGGTCGGACAAATACGGCTGGGTCTTTAGGGTACCAAAAGCCGAGACCGCCTCGTACACGGGGAAGCAAATGGTGGAATGCGTTTTCGACGAAGCAGAGCCTGCTCTACGAGATGAGACAGATCACGCATTCTTCAAGCTTCCTCACAAGGACGGGCCAACTTCGCGTTGTGCCAATCCCATGGCCAAAGGCTACCTGGGCTACTTTGAGAAAGGCACTCTATCATCGGAGTACTCTTATGCAAAGGAAGCCTTGGAGATGAACGCGTCCTGCTCGTATTGGATCAGCGCCCGCGACCGCATCATGTCCCAAATGGTTGTTTACCGTGACGAGTTGCCACAGGCCGCGAGCAAGGAGAGGAAAAGCAAGAAATCCGCCGCGGAAGCCGAAGGCTTCATATTGCCGCAGGTCATCCCCATGGGCACGATTACCAGGAGAGCTGTGGAAAATACATGGCTCACTGCAAGCAACGCCAAGCAGAACCGCGTGGGCTCCGAGCTCAAGGCCATGGTCCAGGCGCCGCAGGGCTATTGCTTTGTCGGAGCCGATGTCGATTCCCAGGAATTGTGGATTGCCAGTCTCGTGGGCGATGCCACATTCAAGATTCATGGCGGCAATGCGGTTGGGTTCATGACGCTCGAAGGCACCAAGGCTGCTGGCACGGATTTACATTCTCGCACAGCAGGTATCCTGGGCATCTCGAGAAATGACGCCAAAGTCTTCAACTATGGGCGTATCTACGGAGCAGGGCTGAAATTTGCGGCAACGCTTCTCCGACAGTTCAACCCTGGGCTGTCTGAAAAACAAACCATGGAGGTGGCTTCGAAGCTCTATGCCAATACCAAAGGCACCAAGACGAGCAGAAAGACGATCCACAAGCGGCCGTTCTGGCGCGGCGGAACGGAGTCGTTTGTCTTCAACAAACTCGAAGAGTTTGCGGAGCAAGAACGGCCTCGGACGCCGGTACTGGGAGCTGGAATCACCGAGGCGCTCATGGGCCGGTTCATCGGAAAGGGCGGATACCTGACGTCCCGGATCAACTGGGCCATTCAGTCGTCTGGTGTCGACTACCTCCATCTGTTGATAGTGTCGATGGACTACCTCATTCGGCGGTTCAACATCGATGCTCGGCTGGCTATCACTGTGCATGACGAGATCCGCTATCTGGTCAAGGACGTGGACAAGTACCGGGCCGCCTTGGCCCTTCAGGTGGCCAACGTCTGGACACGGGCCATGTTTGCGCAGCAGGCGGGCATCAACGATCTGCCGCAGTCTTGTGCCTACTTCTCAGCCGTGGACATTGATCATGTCTTGCGCAAGGAGGTCGATATGGACTGCGTGACGCCGAGCCATCCGACACCGATTGCTCCCGGCGAGAGCCTCGACATCAAAGCGTTACTGGATAAAGGACAGGAGGCGATACTTGACACAGCCGTCGTGCCGGACGCCAAGTACGCGCCGAAGCTGGACGGCATCCAGTATACCCCCCGCGTCCCGGTGATGCAGACGATACAGGATGCGTCTAGAGACGGCCTGGCATTTATCAGAGCGCAGGTCGCGAATGGTGACGAGGAGCTGCGAGACATCATCAAGGACATCAAGAAGGCAGAAGCGACGGCGGCGGCCAAGGACAAGCCCCTGAGCAAAAAGTCACTCCGGAATGTGCTGCCGTATCGTGCGCATCCTCAGTTGGTGCCTATGGAGGAGCCGATGTCTGTGGCAGAGGCCATGAACGCCAGGTATCGCAACGGACAGGAGGGCAAGAGCCGGTGGTCGTGGACGCGGGGTTCTGGGAAGGGGTCACGGCCGGCTTCGAGGATTTGAGCTGTGGCACTGGGCCTGCATTACTTTTCATTGCTCTGTATCTTGCATGATTGGTAATGTCTGGGCATGTATGATAGTCTCCCGGGTTGGGTGTATCAGTGGGAGATGAAGGGTTGCGAGTTGGCGTTTGGGGTAGTGGACGGCGGGTTTCATGACAGGTACTGTGATGTATAGCATGAGAGATGATGACAAGGTAGATACTCGTACGTACGTATACTTCGGAATTACTTCGTACCGGCATACCTGCCATGATCATGTGCGGCGTGCGCAGACATGCGGCAAGTGTGGGGCAGTGGCTGCATTAGCGAAGGCTTGGCGGCCAGCCCGTCCTTGGAGGGGCAACACGGGCGGGGAAGCCAAGATACGAAGTACCTCGCGCCTCCTTCCTGCAGCACATGTACATTCATAGATAACCCAGTCCAACCAGAGAGCATCGCCTGCTGCTCGTCACAGCTTCATCGGACACGAGGAGCTGAGACTTGCCGTTGAATCTCCCCCTCTGGCCGCTCCTCAGCGCTCGCTCCCCTCTCATCAGCCTCTCTGCTGCCACTGCTTCCGGGCAGTGACGGGCAGCATGGCGACCACCGAGGACGTCGTCCAGCGACTCAAGGAGTCCAAGCCCCCGGCCACGGACAGGTTCACGTACCTGACCATCATCGACAAGTCGCTGTCGCCAGAGATCCTCCCCGCGCTCCAGGAGATACTGGAAGATGTAGAGCTCACGAGTGACATCGGCTGGGACCTGGTCGAGATGCTGATTACCGTGCGGGGGAGCGAGGACTGCCTCGAGAGCATCGCGCGTCTCGGCAACCCGCGCGAGGTCATCCTCAAGGTACTGCAGGTCATGGACACGACTGCCGGCGAAGGGGAGAACGGCGCCGAGGGGAACAAGGCGTTCGTGACACTGTGCGGCATGCTGGGAATCCTGCACAAGAGGCTGCAGGTCAAGGCTCCGTCGCGCTTCCTGCACACAACGCTGGATACAGTCTATAGATCCTACGACCCCACGAGCTCCGAGGCCACCGCAGCTGTTATTTCCCTGGTGAGATCCATGTCGGGGCAGAAACGTCCGCCGCTCCCGACCCGACAGTCGAGCACCAGGCTGGACACGCCATTCCAGGAGAGTGACCCGGCGAGGAGCGCGCCCGACCCAGAGGCCGACAAGTCGGACCAGCTCAACGACGATGAGCCCGAGGTCATGCAGCTGCTGCTTCAGTCGTTCATAACCTGTGTCATTGAGGCGTACGTCAACTCAAACAGCTTGGAGTGGGCGTCGAGGTTGCTAGAGTACACATACCCAGAGAGAATAGTGCCGGGGCGGAAGACGATGATGCAGGCGTTCAAGGAGGTGGAGGAGCTTCAAACGAGAGATGCTCTGGTTGGGCAGCTTGTGGTACGTTTGCTTGCACGCGGTGTGTTGTTGCTGGCTCGCACTAATAACCTTCTCTCAGGCGGCTGCTGGCGACTTGGGCTTGTCTAAACTGCCATTCGCTATCCTGAAAGAAGCGATTGAAGGCCCCATATGCAGGGAGCCTCTGGCCATGGACTTTGATCCTCAAAAGCCTGAAGAGATCATGCTATCAACCGGCGGCTTGATATGCCTGGTGGCTTACTTTGTCTTTGCTGCAGATGTTTTTGACGCAGACCAGCCGCGGCCGGATATGCTCATGTTTCCCGATCATCACCTGTTGCTGAAGCAATTCCTAGGAGACGACGACCCTCAAACGCAAGTCATGGGCAATCCAGGGACAGTCGAGGCCCTGGTGGTCATGGCCGTATGGCTGGACGGCCAGAAGCGCATCACGACGGAAAGCACCAAGGCGGATGCAAACTTCATGGCCTACCATCACCTCATGACGCTCGTTTCCGTCTTTCACCCGAATCTGCGCGTTCGCAATGCCGCGACGGTTATCGCTGGACTGGTTCTACATGCAGACCCCGACGAGGAGGACAGGCTCACCATCCTGGAAGACTTGCTGGAAAATTGCATGTTTTCGTCGCTTCAGGCGTGCGCCGTCACTTGGCTGCGGGAGGAAATCATCACGGCCAGGAAAACAAACTCCAAGGGGCGGTTCACCAGCCCCGATTGCTTGGAATCGCTGCAGTACACGCTGTTTCCCAGCCTCACGTATTTGAAGGAAGCCGACAAGGACACGCTGCTGGAGTTTTGGACGCAAAGCGCTCCGCTGCTCCTGCAAGCCGCCAACTTTGCGCTGTTCCTGTACGGAGGGAGCGAGTACAAGAACCTCGCACCAGCAGGGATGGCCGCGGCCATTGAGCACAGATACGTTGAGCCGCTGCTGCAGGCCGCGAAGACGCTGTCGGCCGAGGTGGAAGGGAAGGGCATCGAGACGCAGGATGCAGACCCGGAGGTGCTGATGCAGTTGAGCATTCTGACGGATACCCTCGGTAGGGTCCCGTTGCAGTAGGGTCATGGAAGGGGGAGTGTTTAGGATCGGATGCGATGGAGGCGGGATGCAATGGCCACGACTGGCTCGGCGGACCTGGTGCATGGGGCATGGATGTATTACAACGACAAGGGAGAATGGCTTTGGCGGATCGGGTATGTGCTGCGTATCGGCGTGTGCGTTGAATGACTATTGATGTTTCTGTGCTCAACCCGCTGTCT
The DNA here is from genome assembly GCA_002916505.1 of Tolypocladium paradoxum. Lineage (NCBI taxonomy): Eukaryota > Fungi > Ascomycota > Sordariomycetes > Hypocreales > Ophiocordycipitaceae > Tolypocladium > Tolypocladium paradoxum. The sequence continues at coordinate 43,251 of PKSG01000110.1, forward strand.
GCTCTTCCATGAATGCGGCGATGGACAGGTCACACGACACAATCTGAGCACAGGCCAGCCAAACCAAGATCCGAGGCCGTCATCAACAGGGATCTATAGCGGCGGTCGGATAAAACGAGGCGTGTTCACTGGTTGGTGGGCTTTGCGCTGGTGATGTAACCCGACATACATACTGCATCCATCCATATGGGGCAAGGGGATTGCGAGAAACGTGCCACGGCAAAGCCATAATGGACATGACACCGCTGCGGATCAATTTCCCTCTCTTTGAGGGCATTGTTTGCCATTGGCCCCGTGATTCGCGCATTCGCTGGCCCTCGGCTGAACCGGGAAGTTTACCGCCGTCGGGGCATTCACGGTGGCGCGCGACAGCCGAACAGCTATCTTACCTATTTCTTGCCATCTGTCGCCGATTACATTTGTCATGCAGCGCGCAAAGGCAGCCGGCGACGAGATGGCATCACAAAGCAACACGACGGAGGCCCGCGACCAGAAGCCGGGTGCGCTGTTCAGGACGCCAGACGGCCAGCTCGCGTACCCCGAGTACGTGCCGCCAGCCATCAACTGGCCCGAGGAACCCTTGATGCGACGAGCCTCGTCGGAGGCGAGAGAGCGACAGAGGCAGAGACAGAGGCAGAAGTCGACTCCGTTTCCGACGACCGAGGCCCCGACGACCGATCGCCCTCGCCGGCCGTCGCTTGTGAAGAAATGGCAAACCGCAGGGTTGCCCAAGCTCAGCGCCGCTACGACGACGCCTGAGCCTATGGCGCGGATGCGGGCTTGGTCGTTGTCGTATCCCAGTGGGACTACACGGCGAGGGAGCATGGTGGAAGACGAGTCCTCGTCTTCGTCCGAGGATGAGGATGTCGTGCCGTTGACGGACCAGCCCGAAGACGTCGACGAAGCCATCGTGAAGGTCAGCACCAGGGACTCAACGGGAAGACGGCCTTCGCGGGCAGACGTCAAAGACCAACGGCGCCGACGGTTTCACGCCGGCGACGAAAACTACCAAACGTCGGGCAAGTTCAGGAAGGATGGCCGACTGCGCATTACCATCCACGAGACGGCCCATACGGGGTACATTGCCAAAGCCCTCGGCGCAGCGGCGCACAGGATAATGCCCAAGAAGACGAAGACCCCGTCGCCGAGCGCAGCGACTCCTACTCGCGAACTCAAATCCGCGCCGCGCCTAAACGTCGTCATCATGGTCATTGGGTCCCGCGGCGACGCACAGCCGTTCCTCAAGATCGGCAAGGTCCTCAAGGAGCAGTACGGCCACCGCGTACGCATCGCCACCCACCCCGCGTTCCGGGACTTTGTCGAACGGGACTCGGGGCTCGAGTTCTTCTCCGTCGGCGGCGACCCGTCGGAGCTGATGGCGTTCATGGTGAAGAACCCGGGCATGATCCCGACGCTCGAGACAGTCAGGACCGGCGAGATTGGGCGGCGCAGAGACGCCATGGCAGAGATGTTTGAGGGCTTCTGGAGGGCGTGTATCAACGCCACGGACGACGAAAAGGACCTCGAGAATCTGAGGATGATGGGCTGCAAGGACCCCTTCGTGGCGGACGTCATCATCGCGAACCCGCCGAGCTTTGCGCACATCCACTGCGCCGAGGCGCTGGGCATCCCACTGCAGCTCGTCTTTACGTTTCCCTACACGCCGACGCAGGCGTTTCCGCATCCCCTGGCGAGCATCAAGAAGTCCAACGTCGACCCGGGGTACACAAACTTCATCTCGTACCCGCTGGTGGAGATGATGACCTGGCAGGGGCTCGGCGACCTGGTGAACAACTTCCGCGTCAAGACGCTGAACCTGGACCCCGTATCGACGCTGTGGGCGCCGGGCGCGACGTACCGCATGCACGTTCCCTTTACGTACCTGTGGTCGCCCGGGCTGGTGCCCAAGCCCGAGGACTGGGGCGACGAGATTGACGTCTCCGGGTTCGTGTTCCTCGACTTGGCGACGACGTTTCACCCGCCGCGGGAACTCGTGGATTTCCTGGACGCGGGAGAGCCTCCCATCTACATCGGGTTTGGGTCCATCGTCGTCGACGACGCGGACAGCTTCACCGAGATGATATTCGAGGGGGTGGAAAAGGCCGGCGTGCGCGCGTTGGTGTCCAGGGGCTGGGGCGGGTTCGGGCGCGACGACGTGCCCGACAACATCTTCATGCTCGGCAACACGCCGCACGACTGGCTGTTCCCCAGGGTCAAGGGTGTTGTGATCCACGGCGGCGCCGGGACCACCGCCATCGCCCTCAAGTGCGGGCTGCCGACGATGATTGTGCCGTTCTTTGGCGACCAGCACTTTTGGGGCAGCATGGTCGGCAGCTCGGGCGCCGGGCCGATGCCGGTGCCGTACAAGTACCTGGACTCTGACAAGCTGGCCGAGGGCATCCAGTACCTCTTGACCGACGAAGCCGAAGCGGCCGCAGGGGATATTGCAGAGTCGATTGCGCGCGAGGGCGACGGGGCGGACAATGCCGTCAAGTCGCTCCAGTGGCATCTCAGCCAGTACGGACCGAACAACATGCGCTGCTCCATCTTCAAAGACCAGGTTGCGGTGTGGAGGCCGAAGGACTGCAATCATCTCCGGCTGAGTCCGCTGGCCGCCTATATCCTCGTCGAGAGCGGACAGCTCAGCTGGAAGAAGCTGCGGCTCCTGCGGCACGTGGAGTGGAACGACTTTGAGGGGCCGGGGGAGCCGGTGACGGGCCTCGCGGGTTCGTTAACACAGACTCTGAGAGGCATCTTCGCCGGGATAGGGGGTGCGCCGTACCGGTTGGGGAGAACGGCGAAGAAGAGGATCAAGAAGAAGATGCAAAGGAGGCGGGACAAGCAGCAACGAGACGGCAAGCAACCGAACGGCGACGCCCCAAACGGGGAGATGTCCAACCGGCGTGCATCGAAGGACATGCCGGACCAGGCGAGGAGGCCCTCAATTGCAGCCCCTGGCCCCGGGGAATACGTCACCGACGTGACCATGAGCGTCCGCCAGACAGCCCTGGCCATCACCAAGGCGCCCGCAAGCCTGTTCCTCGCCCTCAGCCAGGGCTTCCACAACGCGCCGCGGCTCTACGGCGACGACACGGTGCGCCGGCCGACGCGCATCACGGGCTTCCACTCGGGCCTCGTCGCCTCGCGCAAGGAGTTCGTGTACGGCCTGTACGACGGCATCACGGGCGTGGTGCGCCTCCCCGTGCGCGGCGCGCGGCGCAACGGCGTGGCGGGCTTCATCAAGGGCACGGGCATGGGCCTCACGGGCTTCGTGCTCAAGACGACGTCGGCCGTCGTCGGGCCCGTGGGGTACACGCTGCAGGGCCTCGTCAAGCAGGTGGAGCGGCCGCAGTGCCCGCAGGAGTTTGTGCGCAGCGCGCGCATCACGCAGGGCCGGCGCGAGAGCGACGCGCTCAGCGAGCCGGAGCGCGCGCGGCTGCGGGCGG